>CABHPQ010166698.1:0-16254 GCA_902168405.1 Peromyscus aztecus
CTATGTATTTTGTCTGCACATATATGTGTAGGTGCATGCATGCATATGTGTGCATGTGTGTTGGGAAGTCAAGGGACAACCACAGTTGCTACTCCTCAGGCATCTTTCATCTTTGTCTTGGCACTTTACCAAGTAGGCTAGATTGACTGGTCATCAAGATCCAGGTATGCCTCTCTTACTGCCTTGGCCATCTATGGGATGATGAGCAGGCACCACTACACTTGATTTTTTTACATGGGTTCTGGAAATCAAACCCAGACTCTCATGGATCAGTTAGATCCTAGTACCTAATTTATCTATCATTCTTTGTATATATGATAGGTTTAATTTACTAATATTTTAAGGAATTTTATTTCTCTGTTTATATGGTATATTAAAGTATAAATTTTCCTACAGAATCTCACTTTAATACCTGAATTTTTAAGACTAAAAGATCAAGAATGATGCTCTTGCAAAGTCTAATCAAAAGTAGCTAATGTAGTATATTAATAGCAGATAAATAATTCCTTAGAACACTGAATATTGTCATAGATAAAAATGGAAATTCCAATTCATTAAAAAGTCATTGTCTTAGTAAGGGTTACTATTGCTGTGTGGAGACACCATGACCAAAAGCAACTTGGGGGAGGAAAGGGTTTATTTCACTCACAGTTCCATGTAACATTTTGTTATCAAAAGCAATGATGGGAAGGAACTCAAACAGGGCAGGAACCTGGAGGCAGGAGCTGATGCAGAGGCCATAGAGGGGCAATGCTTACTGGTTTGTTTCCACCCATGGTTTGCTCATCCCATTTTCTTATAGAACCCAGGACCACCAACCCAGGGATGAGCCCACTCACAATGAACTAGACCCTCCCACATTAATCACTAATTAAGAAAATGCTCTATAGACCTGCCTGCAGCCCAATCTTATGGAGGCATTTTCTCAATTCGGATTCCTTCCTCTCAAATGATTCTAGCTTGCATCAAGTTGATGTAAAATTAGCAAGCACAGTCATACAAATAAATAACAAAGGAACTGAATGGAAAAATAGACACATCCAAAATTATAGTTGGAAATTATAGTATTTCTCTCTTGATAATTAATTCAACAATTATTTTGAAAATGAGTAAAAAACTAGGAGGTCTGAACAACATTAGCTTCCAACTTTACCAATTGACATTCGTTTTCATCTAAATATAAAAACAGATATTATTTTGACTACATGTGGAATTATCAAAAAATACATTTAATAGAATTCAAATATTTCAGAGCATCCTTTAATTTATGGATTATCAAAAATTTAGACCTAGATATAACTATCTAACATGAACCTCTATATCCTATCTTTCTGTTAGGGGCATGAACAAACACAAGCTTGAATTTGCTAGTCCATGAGAACCAATCAGGAGCTATTCCTCTAGTATTATGTTCACTTTCTTACAATTCTGTCAACTTTCCATCAAGTCCTGCTTATGTCAGTAAAGAACATAGTAACAATTTCATTCCCAAACTTCTATATTGAAAAGAAAATTCAAGGCATGGTGCCACACACCGATAAACTCAGAACTCAGGAGGCAGAGGCTGGCATAGCTCTATGAGTCCTAGACTCTCTTGGTCTACTAGGGAGTTCCAGACCAGTTAGGGCTACATAGTAAGAATTGTCTCAAAAAAAAATAAAGTGACTTGAAGTTTGCCTCTTGCTTTAAGATCATACAACACTATAAATTGAACACTAATCACCTAAAACCAGTACATATTCTGCTGCATGTAAACTACCTAGGTGTTGTCCATTCATGGCTTACCAGATACTTAGGTTGCATCCATGCCCTGGCTGTTGTGAATAATGCAACAACCCACATGATAATGCAGTCATGTCTTCAACATACTGATTTAATTTCCTTTGTATATGTACCTGGTGATGTATTTTAACTCTTTACTCATTTTTAATTGATTTTTTTGTATGTGGTGTGAATAGAGTCTAATTTCATTTGAACATACTCAGTGGGACAGAAGTTAAACTTTGCAGCTTAATTTCTGGCATTCAGGGCTTTGTAGTTGCATTATTTGGTCTTCAGTAGGCTTGGCTAGTGACTCCTCCCACCCCATGCTACCATGTGCATGGTATTTGAGGCACACATGGACTTTTCCTTAAGCTAATTCCAGTCAGTGCCTACAGCTTTGTTCATCAGGTGTCCCATGTGAGTGACAGCATCCTTGGATAATCCTTGCAACATCAGCTTCCCTTTCTCAGCTTCCGGTATTGGCTCTTTAGGACCTCCATGCACGACTTCCCCTCTGTTTCACATGGCCTGGCCTGGTCAGCTTTTGTCTGGAATTATGGCACAAGCTTAGGTCACCCAAGCTCTCTTGTGTTCTCCATGATAGAAGAACTATCCCCATATAGAGGACACCATGTTGTACTAACAGCTCAATGTCTATCTGAACCCCCTCCCCTCAGATCATAGCTCCAACAGCCTCTGGATACATACACAATTGAACATAGGAGAACATTTCTTAGATGACTGTGTTTGAACAGGGTGACCCTTCAGTAGCAACAGGAACTTTCTTTTTTGGTGAATTTGCATTTTTATGCCTTACAGTTTTCATTAAGTGGTTTCTGGCTCTCAAGGCATATTTCCTACTGTTCCACAACAGATTACAGTGTGTGTAATTTCTCTTCAATAGTGCTATTTTTTTTTACCAGTTACAACCTCTTTGTCTACAACTTTATACTTGTTTGTGCATCTTTTCTCACTAAGTTGTACATTTTTTACATCTTTCAGCTCCACTTATTGCTCTCTATAAATGTAGCTAAAAATGGTAAGCATTCACACACGAATGAGCCTGTATGAAAATGAGTATTCAGAGACAGGTAATGTCTGGGGGGCACTCACCAACCTAAGACAGAGCACCTGTGTGGCCTGGGCAGGCGTCTCCATGACCAGTAAAGTGACCTTCTGACGTCCCATGCAACCCAAGTCAGAAGCTCATTTTTTAATAAAAGGGGGACATGTAGGGTCCTGGCCCCCGTTTTGGGTAACTGCTGCCTTGCTTGCGCATCTTGACCTTGATATCTTCCCTATGCTAATTCCCTGCCAGGTTCCACGCTCCTGAATGCTTAAGAGAAGATCCTTGTCTGTGTATCCCGAATAATGGGCGTTAACAGATTAGAAGCAAGATTGTAAAACATCAGTAGCGAACTTCTGCCCTCTGGGGTCCTCCCATTGTGCTGTAAACCTGTATTTAAGACCTCCTCCCCCTTCAATAAATGACATTCAGCATTAAAAATTTAAAAAAATTAAAATATATATATAATTGAATGAGTACTGCAAATGTAATCTATGAATACCACAAATGTGATTAATATCTGTAGCTTAAGTTTTTCTGCCTGGCCCACGGTCAGGATAAATCTCTTTCACCTGCCAGTCCCACAGCTGCTCAGACCCAACCAAGTAAACACAGAGACTTAAATTGCTTACAAACTGTATGGCCATGGCAGGCTTCTTGCTAATTGTTTTTATATCTTAAATTAATCCGTTTCTATAAATCTATACCTTGCCACATGGCTCGTGGCTTACAGGCATCTTTACATGCTGCTTGTCCTGGAGGTGGCTGTCTGGCAGTGCCTCCCTCCGCCTTCCTGTTCTTTTTATTCTCTCTGTTAGTCCCGCCTATACTTCCTGCCTAGCCACCGGCCAATCAGTGTTTTATTAGCAACATCCCACAGCAAATATCATGAGTGCAATTAATGAATATCATGAGTGTAATTTAAAAAATAAATTAAAAAAGTGGTAAGCATAACCATCTCACATCTCAAATGCTATATTGTCTTATAACTACCTCCACCAAATAAGTTAGGCCACTCAGATTTTCAGGATACAGGCAAAATATAGACACAATTTTTACCAGAATGTACCATGGAAGCTCTCTAGTCTATCTCCTAGTAGAGGCCTTGCTCCCCTCTGAAACTCCATGAATATAGTCTCTACTACCTAGTGCTATCAGCATTCTGGTCTTAGAACTCCTTGCAGAATGGTCCATTAAGCTCAACTTGCAGTATTCTAGGACTTCTCTAGTCTACACCTCCAAACTCTTCCACATTCTTTCCACAAAGCAATCCCAAAGGCCAAGGAACTATATGATCAGGTTCACCACAGCAGGGACTTCAGTTTTAGGTATTGGTTTTCTGTGTTGGTTATTTTTCCATCACTGTGATGAAATACCTAATAAAAAGTAAGGTGTATTTTGGATTGAAGTTTCATGGTAAGAAATCATAAAAGCTGCAGATGCTTGGCCTGTGGCAATAGGAACACGGTGTGTCCCCAAGCTGTCCACTTCTAGCTGTGTCACATGTGCAAAGACCCCACAACCCTTAAAGAACAGCACCACCACCTGGAGATGAAGTATCTAAACATGTGAGCCTGTGATGAATATTTCACATTCAAACTGTAGCAGACTCTATTTCCTTCCATGGTCTGTGAGTCTGTTTTTACATCAGTACCATGAGGTTTTGGCTACCTAGCTTTGTAATAGACCTTTTACAAGTCCCCTTTTCTAAGTGGACCAGTGAGACAAATATATCCAGTGACCGGTCCTGTTTAACTCCTATTGTACTAATGGTCAATGGAACTAGAAAGAAAGCCCGGCTTTCAAAATCACTGCCTCAAAGAAATAACACATGCATTCTTTTGGAATGCGGATATAGTTCTTGCTACTTTAGGATCCAGCAAGTTGAATTCACATATCTAGAACAAGAGAGATAACACTGTAGCAGAGTTGAAACTAGAAAAAAAAAAGTTAGCTGTTTATCATCCTTCATGACTTTTTGCCTGTCTTCCATCTGTCCTCATCACCTAATATTTCCCTCTCTTGACCTCTGAAAGTCTCTGTTGAATTACAGCCCTGTCTGTTTTTCCTCCTGATACATCTGGATTATAATTCCAGAAGGCCGCTCACTCACTGTTCCTCAGACATGCATGCATTTTTATGCCTTCCTGCTCTAATTAGCACACGAACTAGACAAGAGGATCCCCCAACAGTTGCTTTTCTAAAAATAACAAATAAAAGTTAATGAATTTTTATTGGTGATCACTGGAGTAATACAATTTCCTAAATAATACATTTTCAATTACTTTATACAAGAATTAATAACACACTTTCTATGCCAGCCTATATCAATCTTCCCTTCTTTTTTGTTTTCCTTGCTTCCTTTCTTGACTCAGTTTTTATTACTTTAAAAAACTGACAGCACGGGGCTGGAGAGATGGCTCAGCGGTTAAGAGCACTGACTGTTCTTCCAGAGGTCCTGAGTTCAATTCCCAGCAACCACATGGTGGCTCACATCCATCTGTAACAAGATCTGGTGCCCTCTTCTGGTCTGCAGGCATACATGCTGTATACATAATAAATAAATAAATCTTTAAAAAAAAAAAAAAGCTGACAGCATTATACTTGTATACAATGCACTGTGATTATATTCACTTCATAATACTGCCTCTCACCTCCCCACTCCCACCAACCCTCTTCTGCTCTGGTCCTTCTATCTACTCCCACACCGCTCTCCATTTCTTCACATCCCTCCCGCCATCTCCCTCCTTATCTTTTTCCTTTTTATTTCTGGTCCCGTGCTGCTTGTCACAGCTGCTGTGTGCTGGTGATTACAATATCCCTGCCATACCCAGAGGACAACTCCCCACCACACTCCTCCCATCCTTCTGTTCTCACAATCTCTCCCTCATCTCCTGTGACATTTTTCTAGGCCTCACGGATGTCCTGCTTGAGGTGAAACTCTCGGCGGTCACGGCTGAATAGCACTTCACCAACTACGGATCCTAGTCCAACAGCTGCACACTGCTGACCGAGACTGAGTGCTGGACCAGTTTATTAGTAGACACATAACATTTAGAATAAGTCATGTTTTTAGTTGGTTTATAAGGTAATAGGGTTTTATGGCTTTTTTTTTATTTATATGTAGTTTTGTTGATCCTCTCCCTGCAACCATACTTTCCCCACGTCCTCCTACCCTGGTCCTTTAAACCTTTTCTTCCCTGACTCTCTTTTCCTCCACTTTCACATTCCATGTGTTATGACCCACTCCCATTCAGACCTCTCCCATGGTTACACTTCTCACGGCTTCTTTCTTGCTACATGGCACTCCAGCTTAAACATGGATTTCTAAAAAATCGAGTCTGAGATTGGCATGTCCGAGAGAACATGCGGTCTTCGCCTTCTGGGCCTGGATCATCTCACTCAGTACATTTACCCATTTATCTGAGATTCATAATTTCATTTTTTATTTAAAGCTGAATAGAATTCCACTGTGTAGGTGTACCACACATTCATTAGTGCTAACCATTTAGGCTGACTCTATTTCCTAGCTATTGTGAATAGGGACACAATGAACATGGATATGCAGGGATCTCTCATGTGGAGAACAGAGGCTTTTGAGTATATGCCCAGGCATGGTATAACTGGTGTAGTCATACGGCAGATCTATTTTTAGCTTTTTGATAATCCCCCACCCTGGTTTCCATAGTGACAGTACAAATTTACACTCTCACCAAATGTTTGTAAGGGTCCTCCTTCCCCACGTTATTCCCAGCATCTGTTGTCATAGATTTTCTTGATAAAGGCCCTTCTTACTGGGGTGAGATGGAATCTCCAAGTAGTTTCAACTTACATTTTCCTGATAGATAAGGACGTTGAACATTTTTATAACATTGATTAGCCACTTGTATTTTGAGGATTCTCTGTCCAATGCCATAACCCATTTTTTAAATTGAGACGTCTGTTTTCTTGATGTTTAGGTGTTTTGACTTGTTTGTGTAGTCTAGATATACAAATCTCCTGTCAGACTTATAGCTGCTAAATATTTCCTATTATACTGCAGTCTGCCCCTTCATCCATTTGACCATTTTCTTTCTTGTACAAAATTGTTTTAATTTTATAAGGTCCGGTTGTCTGTGGTTAGCCTTGTTTCTTGAGCAACTAGAGTCCTATTAGAAGGTCCTCACCTAGCCGGTATCTTATAGCATGCTTCTTACTTTTTCTTCTAGCAACTTAAAAGTCTCAGTTCTTATGTGGAGATGCTTGATACATCTGGAATTGACTTTTGTGCAGAGAGATATGGATACAGTTTCATTCCTCTGCATTGGATAGTCACTTTCCCAGTACCATTTGTTGAAGATGCTTTTGCCAGTGTGTATTTTGGCATGTCTGTCACAAATCAGGTGACAGTAGTTCCGTAGACTTACAGCTGAGTTTTCTGTTCTATTCTTTTGACCCACATGGCTGGTTTTGTACCAGTCCCATTCTGTTTTTATTACTATGACTCTGTAGTAAAATTTGAAATCAGGTATAGTTACGTCCCAGAATTGTTCTTGGTGTTCAAGATTGTTTTGGCTGTTTGGGACCTTTTGGGATTCCCAAAGAATCACAACATTTTTTTTTTTCTAATTTCTGTGCAGATATGATATGTAGATTGGATTGAAATACATTGAATCTGTAGATTGTGTTTGATAAAATGGACATTTTCATGATACTAATTCTTACAATACATGAACATGAAGATTTTTCCATCTTCCAATATCTTTTTTAATTTCTTTCTTCAGATTTTTAAAGTTTTTGCTGTGGAGGCCTTTTGCAGCCTTGGTTATGTTTATTCTGAGATATCTTAAGGGTATTTTGAGTGGGATTCCCCCTTCCTGATTTCTTTCTTAGTGTGTTTGTCCTTGATTTTTGTATGTTAATTTTGTACTCTGGAACTTGGCTGAAAATGTTTACCAACTCTCATAATTTTCTTGTGGGACCTTTGGATCTCTCCTGTACAGAAGCATATCATCTTAAAACAAGAATAATTTGACTTCTTTTCCTGTTTGTATCTCTTTATGTCCTTCTGCTTCCTTACTCTAGCTAATACTTCAAGCATTCTATTGAATAGTAGTGGAGAAGTGGATAGCTTTCCCTTATTTCTGATTTTATAAGAATGCTTGAGAGTTTCCTCCATCTAGCATGATGTTGACAAGAGCTTTATCCTATATACAGACTTTATCGTGCTGAGATAGTTTCTCTCCATCCCTATTTTTCCTGGGCTTTTATCATTAAGGGATGTCAGATCTTAAAGTTTTTTTTTCTGTACCTATTGAGATGATCATATAATTTCTGTCTTTGGGGGCATTTATATGATGTATTACATTTATTGATTTGTGTATATTGAATCATCCCTGCAGCTATAGAATGGATTATAATGGTGAGTGATCATATTGATGTATTTTATAGTATGCTAGCAAGTATTTTGTTGAGATTTTTGTTACCATTTTCATCAGGGACATTTGTTTGTGTTTTAATTTTATGTTTTATCCCCATTTTTGTATTGGAGTAATACTGTGTAATAAGCTTTCTCTTGGGCCACCAACCAGCTCCCAAATCATGACACAGAGACTTATTTAGTTTTGAATGCTTGGCCTTAGCTTAGCTCCTATTTCAATCTGTTTCTCTTTATCTACATTTTGTCTCAGGGCTTTATACCTTTCTTTCTTTTCCTATATTTATTTCCTGCTGTCTCCATGTCTGGTTGGCAGCTGCCTGGCTTCTGGCCTTAGGTGTGTCCCTCTCTTTCTCCCTCATTCTCTCCTCTTTCTTATCTTCAGCCTAGATTTCTCCTCCTACTTACTCTCTCGCCCACCAGCCCAGCCTGTTGCTCTGCTGCCCAGCTGCTGGCCATTCAGCTTTTTATTAGACCAATCAGGTGCCTTAGGCAGGCAAGGTGAAACAAATGCAACACATCTTTAGATAATTAAACAAATGCAGCATTAAAAAAATGTGACACATCTTTACACAGTCAAACGTTTCACAACAATTCTGGCTTTGTAAAGGGAGCTGAGATGTGTTTCTTCTTTTTCTATTTCATGGGACAATCGGAGAAATCTTAGTTTTCTTTAAATATCTGGGGAAAGAATTCTGCTGTGAATTCATTTTGTTGTTGTTGTTTTGTTAGGAGTTTTTCTTTTCTTTTTTATTTAATTTAAGATTTTTTTATTCATTTTATATACCAACCACAGATCCCCCTCTCATCTCTCCTCCTGCTCCCCCAACCTTCTCCCTCCCTGTGGCCCACCCCTCATCCCCTGTTAAGAGATACTTAATAACTGCTTCAATGTCGATGCTTTTTCTAGCTCTGTTTACATTATTGAAGGTTTAGGTCAGATACATCTAGAAATTCATTCACTTCTTTTCGATTTTCCAACTAAGTAAGATATAGGTTTGAATTGTTTATTATTTTTTAAATTTCATTGCTATATTTTATTATCTCATTGGTATCTGTTTTATAATTTTATCATTTTCTAAATTTCATGGTTATCTGCTATAATACCTAAATTTTTATTTCTAATTTTAATAACTTGGTTAATTGTGTAAGGGTTTGACAATCATGTTTCTCTTTTCAATGCATCAAGAGGAAATAAAGAAGGAGGAAGACAAGGCAGGAGGAAAGGTCACATGGAGGAAACACAGATCCTAGTCTTCTGCTGACAGACGGGCAGAGAGGCTTACCAACCACTGTGCAATTTCTCTGCCAACCACACAACTCACTGTTTGGCCCCTAGAGGAAGCTGCTGTCAGACAGGAGACAGGTAGAGCCTGACATTGAAATATCCAGGGGAGCAGAACATCTCAAAAAGGCCATGACTGTGCAATGAGAAAATCACCCAAATGGGGACCATGGAAAAGGGGCAGCAAACTCAGAGTCTAACCAATGTCCATCACCTCTCCAAGGTGAGCGAGAGGCATTGGAGGCAATTGAAATAGTAAGAGGTGGATATTTTAGCAGAACTAAATGAAAACAAACAACAACAACAATAAAACCTTCCCTGTCATGCTTCTGCCTTCAAATGTCTACTGAGCCCAAATATGTGAAATCTGTGAAGTCAGCATTTGAATTACTGTCATATAAATACAAAAACTAAAAATGCTCTGAAACTGTTCTATCCAAAGTCAAAAATTATGGCTACAAACTTCCTCCACAAAGTTCTGGCTAAACCGAATTATCAGGTTACTTTAAGTGATACAATTCTAGATTCAGTCCATTGTAAACTTATTGTCTCAGAAGACAAAAATGTGGTACAATGTGGAAATTTGCAAAAATTAACTCATAGCTCAAGGAGAGTTTTTTGTTTCAACCCTGTTTTTCTAGATCCTAAGGGCTATAGTTCTTGCAGAGAGTCTAGGAGGCAGGAGTGAAAGCCAATCCTGAATGGATCCTGCTGGTCAATAGAGACTCTTCCCAAAGGAAAACAAGCGTCAGAATGGCTTAGTGCAGCATGATGTCTACTGAGTCGGACGACACAGTCAGTCTGGTTACATGGTACCGGGGCCTCAATTCCCTTCTCCGAAACTAATACCTAGTAGGTGTGGCAGTTTTTAGACTCTGAAATGATTGCGGTTGCTTTTGACCACCTGAAGGAAAAGTCTCTTCTACATTTTAATGGTTGTTTTACAGGATCATTTTGTTTTATTTCTACACTGGAACTAACTCAAAGCCCCCAAAACCGGCACTGTAATGGATTCTAAAAGATGACTCAGTTGGACACTTTCTCTTGTTTTCCTTTTAGTTAGTGGACATACCAGCCAATAAATGTGAACACACACATACACACACAAAAAAAAGGAAAGAAAGAAATCTAGCCAACAATAGTTCTGTTTGCCCCCGTTTTCATCATAAGCAACCAGAATATTTGTTATCTGTCTCAAAAAGTTCTACAAATATAGTTCTAGTCTATAACCCTATACATTTTTATAGTTGACCATAGTGGTAACCTTAACACTTAGGAGGCAGAAGCAAGAGGGTTACCATACCTTGGAGGCTGACCTGCCCTATGGAGAGAGTTGCAAGCCACCTTGGTATACAGAGTAAGGTCTAGTCCCAGATAAAGAGCAAGCTTGCTCTCCAAGTAGAGGGCACATCTCTCTGTCTCGTTCCCAGAATCTCAACCTGGAGGTCAATTCTTAGTACCTCAGGGCCTACATGGTGCTGCTCTAGATCAAAGGCCAAGGTCACACCTTTGTTCTACTCCCTAATCTGTCTAGGGTCTCAGGACCCCTCTTGGAACTCATTTGCAATGTCTCAGGACTATTGTGGTGTGTACTCCCCAGTGCCTCAAGATCAAAGCCCATCATGTTCCTCAGGACACACCTCCTTACCTGCAGCACCCTAACCTCCAAGCACCTCAGGACTCACATGGAGCTTGCTCCCCAGATGACAGGAAACATCTTTCTCACATCACCACTCAAATACACACTATTTCAGGACCTATGTGGAGTTTGTTCCTCACAGTAGAAGCTACATCTCCCTCCTCCTGGGACTCAACTCCAGGTGTTTTGGGACCCACATGATGCTAATTCATCAAGGTTTTGGGACCCTAGCAGAACTTGCTCCCCAAGTTAGGAGCCCCACATCCCTCTGCCCTAACACCCAGCATATCAGAGCCCTACAGATTTCCCTCCTAGGTCAGAGGCTACGTCTTCCTCCCTTTATTACTATAAGCCCTAGTATCTCAGGACCCACATGGAGCTTGCTTGTAAGTGCCTTGGGACTCACTACCCAGGTTAGACACTTTCCTAGATTGGGTTATTACAACTGTGATAAAATACCACGACCAAAAACAAGTTTGGAGGAAAGGGTTTATTTGACTTACACTTCCACATTATAGTTCATCACTGAAGGAAGTCAGAACAGGAACTCAAACAGGGTAGGAACTTGGAGGCAGGAGCTTATGCAGAGGACATGGAGGGGTGCTGCTTACTGACTTGCTCATCATGGCTTGCTCAGCCTGCTTTCTTATAGAACCCAGGACCAACAGCCTAGGGATGGCACCACACACAATGAGTTGGATACTCCCCTATCAATCACTAATTAAGAAGATGCCCTGGAACAGGACTGTGGGCCAAAACAGCTTGACCACACAGCTGCCATAACAGGCTTAGAAGCCCAGACACAGCTTCTGGCAGGCAACACCTGGACCCAGGAAAAGCCATAAGCTGACCCCACCCAGGGAGGACTGCATCTAAGGGGAAATATCTGACATTCCAAACATTCCCTATACCCCTAGACAAATGTCAGTCAATCAGGGTCCTGAACCCTGGAAATCCCCTCACCCCAACCTCTGCTATGATGAAAACCCCACCCTGCCTGGGCTCCAGGCTCTCTGCTCTTACCGCTGTGTCAGACAGAGTCCAAACTCCAAGCTTGAAAATGAAGGCTCTTTGCTTTTACATATGGGATTCCGTCTCTATGGTCTTTAGGGGGTCCCCACAATCTGGGCATAACAGGATCTTATAGAGGCCTTTCTCAATTGAGATTCCTTCCTTTCAGTCAGCTCTAGCTTGTGTCAAGTTGACATAAAGCTAGGCAGCACAGAGACCATACCTCTGACCTTCCAGCATCTAAACTGATCATTTCAAGATCGTAGGGGAGGTTGCTGCTCCGCATGCTGCAATAGATGGCTGGCTCTGCAGCTCAGAGTCAAGAGTACCCACCTGCCTTCTTTTTTCACCATTCCAGTCTCCAAATCTGTGGTCTCAATCGTCTGTCACATCTTCCAGTTGTCTGTGGCTCTTCTTAAGAGTGCCCTGCTTTTACACTGGGCCAGCTCCACGAGTCCCGTTCAAGAAAGAGAGGAGGGATTGTAGGAGCCAGGGGTTCAAGGTCATGACCTGGGAACCCATAGAGTCAGCTGACCTGAGCTCATGGGAGTACATGGACTCGGGGCCAACTGTTAGGGAGCCTGCATGGAACTGACGGAGGTCCTCTGCATGTGTGTGACAGTTGTGTAGCTCGGTCTGTTTGTAAGGCTCCTAGCAGTGAGACAGATGCTTAGGTGCTTAGCTGGCTTTTGGAACTTGTTCCCCAAGCTGAATTACCTCACCCAGCCTTGATGCAGGGGGAGGAGCTCGGTCCTACCTCAACTTGATGTGCCATGCTTTGTTCAAGCCCATGGGAGGCCTGTCCCTTTCTGAATGGACACAGAGGAGGAATGGATGGGGAGGGGGTAGATGGGAATAGGGTGAGGGAATGAAAAGAGGGGAGAGAGAGGAAACTGTGGTCAATATGTAAAATAAATGAAAAAATGTTAATTAAATAAAAAAAAGAGTGCCCTGCTTTTGAAGGCCCATCCTTCTTGTTCTACTCAGACAGACAATATCACCTTCCATAACATCAGTGATGACAAACTGGTATTAAAACACGTTTAAGAGTGTTTAAAGCCCACCACATGCCTCCAATCACCATAGCACAGAAAATGGCCGAAATTATGTGGATTATGTTTAATTAAATTTAGTAATTAAATTAAATTATGTTTAATTAAAGAATGATTTAGGGCAAAAGTAGAAATAGTAAGTGAATAGTATAAAGGATGGAGTCACAGAAAGGGGAAACGAGAGGGGAATAGAGAAGAAGAGGGAAGCTTGTTTTTCCTACCATTTAGGCTGGAACTCTAGTATGAGATGGCTGCCTTTCCTTTAGGTCCTTCTGTATACCGGGGGCCTCTGCTGACCACATTTAACTTTGCAGTCTGTGAGCTGAACAAGCTCTACTCTGTTTTTGAGACTTGTAAGTTTGTATACCCTAGGGTAGTTAATGTGCTAACTGGGGTATGTCAGCCAGAGGCATAGGGGTAGCAAACAGATCACTGGGATCTATACAGGAGGACCTGTACCTGTCTGTGCTTCCAAAACCAAACTCTTCATTGAACATCCTACTGGAGGGATGAAGCAGGGAGACTCAAGTGCTAGCTGGAGCTTCAGAGTTCTCCTTGCGGGAAGTGGTGGACCTCATGGAAGATAGGTAGTTCCAGAAGTTAGGCTACCTGCAGATCTCAGACTTTGGACTATCAGACTATCAGTTATCCTCAGATGAAGGGGCCAGCTCCCAGCTTCCTAGATATCCCAGTAAACACTGTCTACTGAGAGTTTCCTGCTGCATGGGCATCTCAGCATGTCCGTGTCCAGCCCTCCCCCTCTTCCCTACAGCCTCTCAGAGCTGCCTGTCCCTGGGGCTGTGGCAGTTAAACCCATCTGCTTGATTTGTGATTATTCCTTTTCCTTATTATCAGGCCCCCGGGGTCCCTTCTCAAGATGGCACAGGAAAGTGTCCAAACAGAATTACTTCCAGCTCTTGAGGCAGTGTGCATGAGGCATCAGCATCTCTCCAAAGCCTCCATCCAGATTCGAGGCTCAGATGGACTTCAGGCTTGTCCTGTGTGCCGGCCTGCCAGCCTCTTTACTCTAGACATGTCTGCTGCATCTTTGGGGTGTAGCTTCTAATTCCCTCCCCTAGTAGGGGGCTTCACTTGAAGCCAGCTGCTGCTTGCTCCTTTTAACTGTCACTCTTCCCTTTCCTCACACTATACAGCTTTCCCATCACCCAGTATATAATCTCCAACACACCGCCGATCTTTCTTTATCTTCAACATAGTGTCTATTCTTTCTTGTCCTAACTCTCCTCCCTCACCATGCCACATGGCAATAGCTTCTAATCTGCCATCTTACCTCCCAAAGCCCAAATGTATCTTGAAAGCACAGATATAGATCCATGTACATTCAAAGTAGTGCTTGATAAGCAAAAACTTAGTACTGCCATCTGTGTATTGCTGTGTGGGTGGTTTGTTCCTCTCACTATCTTCCTTTATGAATAAATTATTTTTACAATGATATGTCTTGATTCCTTCTTTTTTTGTCTTTTGTGCAAGTTTTTGTATTGTCATTTTCATGATGCTTACATAAAATGTATGATAGCCATGGTTATCCCAGACTACCTTAATCTCGTAACAATATAACTCTCTGTAAGCAGACATTTATCTCTAGCCTACCTAATCCCTAATACCCAGCAGTCACTTACCAAATAATTGACTTGGAGGTCTAATATTACTTATAAAGGCTTAGTTGGTAGCTCAGGCTTATTACTAACTAGATCTTACACTTAAATTAACCCATAGTTCTTCTTTTTTTGTTTTGTTTATTTGTTTGTTTTCGAGACAAGGTTTCTCTGTGTAGTTTTGGTGCCTGTCCTGGATCTCACTCTGTAGACCAAGCTGGCCTTGAACTCAAAGAGATCTGTCTGGCTCTGCCTCCCAAGTGCTGGGATTAAAGGTGTGCACCACCACCACTTGGCCCCCATAATTCTTATCTATGTTTAGCCACCTGGCTTGATACCTTATCTCAGTACAGCGTTCTCATCTTGCTTCCTCTGCATCTGGCTAGCGACTCCTGACTCCGCCCTTCTTCCCAGCATTCTGCGTTTGGCTTTCCCCCCTAACTTCCTGCCCAGCTACTAGCCAATCAGCATTTTATTAAACCAATTTGAATGACAAATCTTTACAGTGTACAAGAGGATTATTCCACAGCAACTCTCTTTGCACATTCCCTACACTTTCATTCTTCCTTCTCAAGTATGGTGTTTTTGATGTTACGGTTTACTTCTTCTAATATTCTGTATCTCTAAAATAATAGATTGCTATTATGAAATTATTAAATAATTACTTTTAATAGTTTTAACATTTCCCCTTCATAGAGAAGATGCAAACAATTCACACAGCATGATTACAAGAGTTTTGGGTTGACTGTGCACTTACTGTTACCAGTGAGTCTTGTGCTTTTGTTTACATGTTATTAATTAGTATCCCTTCTCTTTCAGTTTGAAGAATCCTTTTGGTATTTATGGTAAGGCAGGTCTAGTGACTATAAACCTGCCAGATGGTTTTGTTTTGTTTTGTTTTTGAGATGTGTTTATTTTTGCTTTATGTGTACAGGTGTTTTGCCTGCATGTCTGTCTGTCTGTGCACTGCATGCGTGAAGTATCCAGGGAGACTAGAAGAGGGTTAGGATCCCTGAGAATTGGAGTTACAGTCAGTTGTTAGCCACTGTGTGGGTGCTGAGAATGGAGCCTGGGTCCTCTGCAAAAGCATCAATGCTCATAACCACTGAGCCTCTCCAGCCTCAAGCCAGTCAGCCGTTGTTTGATGAATAAAGTCTTTGTCTGTGATATCTACTCTTCTCAATACATGGAACTGTTAAATTTGTAGACTTGCAACTTAGTGGCAGGTGAAATATAATGTGCCCAAGAAGGAGATAATCTGGTCATGATCTGAAAAATAAAATCTCAAAAATTAGTGTAGAAGTGCCATTGCGTTACTGCCGTCCCTGTCAGAGGTACTTATGTGGTACACACTCACACACACATGAAAGTCCCCTTGCTTAGGATTACTAAAGGAAAAAGCTCA
>CABHPQ010166698.1:22304-35627 GCA_902168405.1 Peromyscus aztecus
TGTGTGTGTGTGTGTGTGTGTGTGTGTGTGTGTGAGAGAGAGAGAGAGAGAGAGAGAGAGAGAGAGAGAGAGAGAGAGAGAGAGAATTGGGCAAATTATATAGATTATAAGGAAGATGAGTAGCTGGGGAGAGGGAAAGGCCAGGCGCTGGTGTAGATTTTGAAATCTTTAACAGTGCTTGTGTGATACTGAGGGAGCCTGGAGTTCAGCATGGGCTTTGATATGCTGATAGGTACCATAAGTAGCCATATGTTCCTTCTGCCATGTAAGAAAAATGACTCCTTTTGGCAGATGGAAAATGGTTTTACAAGTTCTTGAGGAATGCTGTCTTTTATCTAATCACCAGAAATCTTTCTCTAGTCCAGCGTGAGCTCATTTCTAGATATATAGACTAGCTGAGACCTAACAAACTCCATACCAGTATTCAACACTGGAGTACATACATGTACACAAACATTTACACACATACACATTCTACAATGAAAGGTGCACTCTACCATCTCAATTTGAGCTGGGTATGATATTTCACATAAAATTAGCATAGAGGACAGGGCATGATGGCACACACCTTTAATCTCATTGCTCTCTGTGAGGATTTCTGTGAGTTTGCAGTCAAGCTGGTCTATAGAGTGAGTGCCAGAACAGCCAGGACTACATAGAGAAACCCTGTCTCAAAAACAGACAAACAAACAAACAAACAAAAAACAATAATAGGATTAGAATCAAGAGGCAGGGCCAGAAGGCTCATGAATTATAGGCCAGCCTGGGCTACAGTCTAAGAACCTTTCTGTAGACAAACAAATCAATACAACTTAAAAATCTTTCATGGTTTGCCAAAGACTGTAGTATATCACCATAGGACCCTGAGAAGACTTTCTTCTTGTAGCTCAATGCAAGCAGAGTAGTGCAATAATCACCTCCGTGGTCTGTGCCTGAGAGCGTGCACAGGAAGACGTTGCGATACATGATGTTTACACAGGCAGGACATGGACATTCCCCTCCACCCCAGCTCCACCCACAGCCTGACTCCTTGTTCCAAGGGGTGCTGTGCTAATGCCAAGTTCTTGTGTGTGTACCACCATCGCTGGTAAGATGTGGTGTGTGTTCAGGATGTTTAGAAAGAAAGATGCTTACCATGTAAATGTTGATTTATGTCCATACCTAACACTGCTACAACAATAACCTGGCATCTGACAGACTTTCTGGGAAATGCAATGCACATTTACACAGAAAACAAGGCAAACTCATAAGGAAAAAAAGTATGATTTAATTACCTGGAATTGCCACCATAATACTGTCTATGTGTTACCTATAAATAAATACAGATGACTTAAAACATGTTCAAAGAGCTGTAACATACAGGTGTCTCACTCCTCTATTATAATCATTCTTTCCGAGGAGTGATTACAAAAACTACAAAATATGTTTCTAAGGAATCATCTAGAAAAGCAACGTGCCCAAAAGTGACTTATTAATTATTTGATGAAACAGGTTTCTCTGATGTCTAGTAATAGAAACTTGAAATAAGTAATTAAATAATAAGTTAAAACACAAGAAATACACACACTTGGTTCCACAGTTGGGATAAATAAATGTTTACATTTAGGTAATGACAGAAAATGAGTTTGAAACAAGCAAAATAAGTTGTTTTGTAATCATTGCCCATAAGTTTAAATGATTCAAATGATTTTTCTCAGATGTAGAGTTCTTCACTGTTGCTGTATAGGTTATTTCCATGGTTGAACTGCATATGAATTATTAAAACCATGCATTTTGGCTTTGCATCATCTTTGGAAGAGAAGCTGATCGAGGAATCATAAGCAGGAGGGTGATGAAGGCGGTGCAGAAAGACATGGATGCAGAAGTGAAGGGGGTGGGAAGATGGGTGGTTATAATACAACAACATTACAAATATAGGTAATTACAGTATAATTAGAGTTGCTTTTGGAAGTTATCCAAAGAGTACTTAGTAAAACCTCTAGTCACACAACAGACATCTCAACCCATTCTTCCAAAACCAAGAACAATTACTTGAGGCATGCTCTTGCAGGTGTTTATCTATTGATTGCAGAGCCTTCTGCATACCACTTAAAAGCATAGATGCTGTCTCTTCATGAAAAATGTTCAGGCAGTAAAGATTGAGAATTGCATTAAATGTTGGAATCATGAATTTCTCCATAAGTCACTCTTGTATTTTAAATAAATTTTCAAACACAAAACACACACTCATTCCTGGACATCAAGTGTTGTTTTGAATCTGAACAAACAAACCAGCTTCTGTTTGATAACAGAAGCAGCACAAACACATGCATGGTATGGGAAGTGGTGTAAATTAGTTTCTTCACAGGTGTTTATTCTTAGCATAAATTGCACACCATCTGAGCTATAAATAAATGTTTTCAAGCATGTTTCTTTTAGTATGCCTATTATATTTTATGGTAATTAATTAATCTATCTATTTATTTGGGGGTGGGTTCTCACGTAGCGTACATAGACTGACCTCTAACTTTATAGTTGAGCATAACATTGAACTTCCAATCCTCCCAAATGCTAGGATTACAGAAATGCGCTACTACACACAGTGTTGGGGGCTGGAATCAAGGGCTTTGTGTCTGTTGGACAAGCACTCTACTAACTGAGCTACACTCCCACCTCAGAGTCCTCAACCTAGAGTCTAGGTATTGAAAGTGCTGTTAGAGCCTGTGTGCAATGGAGTTCTATAGGAAGAGCGAGCAGGGGCAATGCCTCACCTGTGTTCAGCACTTATGAAAGACGGATGCTTTGACATAGGAGACTCTGTCTTGAAGTCTAGTAGTGGATCAAGGTCTGAGTGCTCCCACACGTGTGGCAATATCTCAGTTTTAACACTGAATCAAGAGGTTACAAAGGTCTACTGTCCATGTAGTCTGGTTAAAAGACCCTATTAGGGACTGTAACAAGTGTCATTAAAGATTAATATCACAGGGGACAAGCATTATTCAGAGTCCTAGGAGATTTGAGTGTCGTAGGAGTCTAGTAACTTGCACAAATACTAGTTATGAAACAAGCAAGGTGGAGGGCCTTAAGTTTGCACCCAGAGTCTAATTCCAAAAGTGAACTTAGCCATACTGTTGTCTCCTTAGAGGAGTCTAAAGTGCCTCTTCGTGGCCATTGAATGGGAATTTCCCATCCTATTCTAATTAGCTTTTTATTCCCATCTTTGAGAACTTATTTCTGACTTGGAAGTGAGGGGTTGATGTAGGAGTTGAGAATGTCATCTGCTGGAAGAATTTCTTTCCTTCTCATTCTGATGTCTCTTTGAATTGCATGGAAGTACCCATTATTATTTGGAAGGACTCTGTTTTAAAACCTATCATACAAGCTTGCAGGTAGTAGTCACTCACAAAACACAGTAATTCATCACAGAGCAACAGATTGTCAGCTTGCACAGAGTGTTGCTGGAGAGGTTTGAGTGAGAAGTGTTCCCCAGAGGCTCTTGCATTTGAATACTTGTCCCCAGTTGGTGGCGCTGTTGATGGAGGTTATGGAACTTTTAGGTCACGGAGGCTTGTTGGAGGAAGTGTGTTACTAGGGGTAGGCTTTGAGAGTTTATAGCCTTGGCCCACATCGGATTTGTGAGCTTGACTTCCGGTGTGACAAAATGGGATCAGCCAGCTTCCTGCTCTAGCTGTCTGCTGCCATGCTTTCCTTCCATGCTAGACTCAATCTAGAACTGTAAGCCAAGTTAAACTCTTCCTTCTACAAGTTGCTTTTGGTCATAGTAATTTATCATAGCCACAGAAAAGTAACTGATACAACTGTACAATAAAAATATAACTAATTTAACTTGTTCTGTTGTTGAGTAAAACAAGATCCCATATCTTTAACCTGCTGTCTCTTAATTCAGAACAAAGGCCACTCTCTGATACTGGATTAGATGAGTGTACTTGTACAGATCTAATTTGGGTTGGGAAGCACTATATGATGAGGCTTTTAAGATCTTTTCACTTCAAGAATAGTATGTACTTTAAACAGTCTTTTTCTAGATCTGGCACTAAAACAGTTGAAAACCCACATGTAAATAAATCAGACATAGACAGTACACTTTTCATATAAACTACCTCAAAATCAACAGTAGATGTAAATGTAAAATGAAATACTAGTAAACTTTAAAAGAAAACAGACAATCTATGCACCCTTGGGTCTGGTGATAATGTTTTAGACAGAAAAAGAAAAACATAACCCATGAAAGAAAAAAATTACTATTCTTCATCACTGAAATTTAAAACTGCTGCTCTGTGAAATGTAGTATTTTTAAACAGAAGGAAAAGGCAAGTATCAGAATGAAGAAAATATTTCCCATCACAGGGCATGTATAAGATTATAAATACATATACTAAGAACATTTTAAATTCCACAAGATCTAAATTCATAAAATAAACAGACACCTCACCAATGAACCAATGCAAGTAAAGAAAAAACAGTGTACATTGCATTTCATGAAGCAATCACAAGTTAAAACCACACTGAGATGTGAACACATGCTTATCAGAATGACTCGAATCCAAAACACAGCACTCACGGCTCGTGGGTATCTAAGGCCACAGGAACTGTCACATATTGCTGGTGGAAAGCAACCACTTTGGAAAAATGCTTAGCAGCTTACTAGGAAGCTCAGCATTAGGTTTATCAAAGGATCCAGGAATAATACTCTTTGATAGTTAGCAAAATGAATCCCAAAACATAAACACACATAAATCTCTGCTTATGAATGCATGTAGGAATTGTATTCATAATTCCAAGAGCTAGAAGCAACTAAAACATATTTCAGTAGGTGAGTGGGTAAAGTGGTATATTAAAAATTGGTACATTATTAGATAATAAGAAATGAGCTTCTGAGACATAAGAAGTTGCAAAAGAAACTTTGTTAAGTAAAAGAATATATGCACTGTGCAAGACCAACTGTATGCCATTCTGGAAAAGGCAAGCCTGGATGTTAACTAGGTTGATCATGACCAGAGCCTGGAGGAAGGGAGTTAAAGAATAGCCGACAGGTGGACTATAGGGATTCCTGTGCAATAAAACTGTTGAGTAATGCTATGATGGTGGATACACAACATTATGCATTTGTCTTGCAGAATTGTATAATGCAGGGTGTGAACTCTTATGTAAACTTTGGACCTCAGACCTGTGTCAATACCAGCTCACAACAAAAAGAAATGTATCACATTATTGTAAAATGTTAGCAAGGGGAGAAACTGAGGAGGGCTGGGTGAGCAGGTAGTCTCTGGGAGTGTGGGAAGTTACTGTATCTTGTTTTAATTTCTCTGCGAACCTGCAACTAGACTTACTAAAATTTATGACCTATCAATTTAAAAAAAACTCTCTCTCGACTGTGACAGCATACACATACCTGCACAAGCTCAAGCTTAATTAAATGCCAGTACAGAGGAGGGGAAGTGGGCACAAGTCTCAGCCCTTGCCAAGGAACTATTCTCAGTAGGTGGCTCTAGGAAGGAAGGATAGGTTAGTTTCCTTCTGCAGAGTGACACTGGGTGTATCAACCACTCTAGGGCAGGCTTCCTGCTCAGGAGTAGTTGGCCTCCACAAATCAGCCTCCATGCATTTTTGTGTTGTGCTTGTTTCGTTTTGTTTTTAAGAGAAAGAAAGAATATGAAGTTGGGTGGTCAGTGAGGTAGGGGAAGATCTGCAAGAAATTGGGAGAAATAAAAGAACATGGCCAAAATAAGTTGTATGAAATTCTCAAAGAATAAATAAAATCATAACTCCTCCCCTACATAATTTCTCTAACCTGTGATTAAACAGCATCGCCACCATCTGTTGAAATTTCTGTTTACTCACATTTCTACACCCAGAGGCTCTTCAAGGAGTCCTTCTCAACTGCAATTCCCAGTTGGAATTTATTTTCCTTTTCTCATTATTTCATGGGAAATGTCTTTGGTTAATAAATGTACTTTCCCTACTTGGTTTGATATTAGAGTCAGTCCTATCTTATCATTATATTTTCAGTCTCTGAAAATAGGGATCATTTACTTCACATCCATTTCCAGTCTCACAATGTCTGTTCCACACCTGGGTCGTGGATAATGAAAATCATTTGTAACTGTGTTTTTACTGTAAAAACACATAAACTAAGTATAATATTTCAACCATTTTAAGGGAATACTTCACTAGTGTTAAGTATATTCTCATTGTTAAAAACTAATCAGTAGAGGTTTTCATCTTGCTAAAATAAAAAACAAACAAAAACTTTCTCTAATCATTCCTTTAAGTTTTCCCCTTGGAAAATAACTGCATATTTCATTCTACAATTTTGATTCTTTTACATACTTCGGAATCACACAGTATTTTTCCTTCTACGACTGGCTTATTTCACTTAACATAATATGCTCTACATTTATTTATCTTAAAGCATTCAACAGGTTTCCTGTCTATTATCGAGGCTGCATAATAATCATATATAATATATATATGGGAAGTCACTGTATCTTGTATTAATTTCCACCATATAAATACATATAAATGTATATATAAAACTTTTCTTTATCTTTCCATCTATGGGTGGACATATTTGGAGTGCTACCTTTTGACTATTAGACAGAATGCTTCAACAAACATGAATGTTCAAATACCTCTTCAAGACCCTACTTTGAATTCTTTTTGAGGAAATAAAATGAAGTAACTGATATACCTAATTTTTCAATTGATGGCTTAATGTTTGATTAGCATATATTACAGGATATTTGTAATGCTAAAACTCTACAAATTCTGGAATCCTATATAGAACTCTGACAGGTCTCTTCAGCCTTTACTTGTAAATCTCCACCCTGTGGATACCTCCAGGTAACTTTTACGTGTTTTTTGTTTGTTTGTTTTGTTTTTCTGCTCAAATGCTTTTAGTGCCTCCCCAGGACACATTTGCAGCCTCTGTTATGGGTCCAGTCATACTCTTCATGAATCTGTGACTCAAAAACACTGGCCTACTTACTGTTTGCTGTGTCCAGAGGTTTTCTTCCTCTGGAATTTTATGTCTAAAAATGTGCTCCCTTCTTCCTGTCTACTGTTAGAAACAATGGCCATCCATTAAAACATTATTCACACTCACAGTTGTTTTTAATTATGTCTCCTTTGTTCTACCGTCATACCTTTATGAATAAAAACTGTATTCCTCTAAGTTTTGAATCACGTGACATACCTAACACAATGCTTTGAAGGTAGTGGGCACTGGGCAATCTTGTGCTGTAAAGACAAAAAGGGCTACCAGGAAAGATGAATGCTGGAGTACAGGGAATTCAAATCTCAGGTTGGTTGCTAGGGAGCTGTGGCACTTTGTAACTTCTCAGAAGCTCAAATTCTTTTTGCAAGATTATATTGCTCAGGGCTCTGTAGAGGGACAGAACTGAGAGAATGGATATATATTAAAAGAGGATTTATTAAATTGGCCTACAGGATACAGTGCAGGTGGTCGAACAATGGCTGTCATCATATAAGAGAGATCACGAACCCAGTAGCTGCTCAGTTAAGAGGCTGGATGTTCCTGCAGCTCCCGTCTGGTGCAGAGGCCTGAGAAATTCCTGCAGAGCCACTGGTCTTTGGCTCACTCTGGAAGACTGGAAAAGCTGGCTCTGATGTCATCTAAGAACAGCATGTGGCAGCAATAGCAACAGAGTAGATGAACTGGACATGTTGTGAACAAGATAGAGGAACCTGCCAGCACCATGGGAAGGGAATAAGAAAGAATCACCGGGGAAAATGTTTCCCACATTTATGGGGGGGGTCTCCCCATTTCACATAACCTGATCAAGAAAACACCTAACAGGTGTGCCCAGGGGCGTGTCTTCTAATTGATTTTAGATCCAGTCAGGTTAATTAGGCATCACACAGGTTGCAGAGCGTTTTGTCTACTATATTGGGTTATGGAAATTTTAAAAGAAAATGCATGTAGAATAGATGTGCATTGAGTGTCTCCAGTACATGGTGATGGTATATATTGCATAACATTGTCTTTCTTGGGATATCTTCCATCTCTACAACCTAAAAGTATTTAGCTCCCCCCCTTGACCCCCCGCCACTGCCACACACTTTAGCTGTTTCTATGATCAAAAACGACCAGCCAGGAAGTCAAAGTTGAAGCAATGATAGATAAGACATTGTACTCATTGGATCTTATTTTGAAATTGCTGTTGCACTTGCCAGTTGATAAAATTCCAAATATTTGAGTATCTATAAGACATCAGACACTGAATGTAGAGACCAACAGAACAATTAGAGAACAGTATCTGCTTTCCACATATTTACACTCTCATCTGCACAGATAGCCAGGATGTTCAAGCAAAATGATGAAAAGCCCATCTACAAAATGATGCCAGTCTCACACGTCCTAATATCCTAAAGTCCATTCCTCAGCTTTTTAATGGTTAATATTCCTGTATGCATACATGTACATATGTGTCTATACATGTATATATTATTTACACGTATGCATATATTAATAAATTCACGCAGGTATAATGTATACGTTTGTGTGTGTGTCTGTGCCTATGTGTGTTTGTGTGTCTCTGGGAAAATCTAGGTGCAGCCCCACCTGTATAGCACGGATCGATCTAAACTTGTCTCTTTCTGTTTATAAGACTTAAAGTTTCTCTGTCTGGGAATGAAAGTTGCCCACAGAGGAAATCATCCGGAGCTTGGCACACTCCTTGGCTCTCCTTTGCAGTAACTTAGGTGTGCGCCGCCCGCGGCGGAGGACTGACTGTCCCCGGGTTCCCTCCACGCGGCCACGCTGGCCGAGGCGGTGCTGCGCTGTGCGGAGGCCCTCCCGCGGGAGGCGCGGGCGTGGAGGGTGTGGGCCGTGGGCGGGGCGAGCCCCGCAGCCCGGGTGCTGGGAGCTGTCAGTGTCAGGCTCAGGAGAGAGGAAGTGATCGCTCCGGGAGGAGCGCGAGCCTAACCGCGCAGCGTGAGACAGCACATCCTGCCGGCGCGGGCCCGCCGCTCTCCGTCCTCCCGTGCCTCCTCCACCGCCCCGGTGAGCCTCGGTGGACAGCGTCCAGGTAACCGGTGGGTGGGAGGTCGCGTCTCGGCGCAGCCCCTCGGTAGCCCTCCGTGGCCCTCCGCCCTGGTGGCATCCGCAGGACACCGGGAGCAGCACGGTAGCGGTGACCGCTGCAGCCACCACTGGGCACAGCCTGGGCCCCTTCCCCAGGCTCTTGCGTACTCTGGTGCCCCAGGCTGGAGCCCTCCAGCGGCAGCCCCTGCTGCAGCTCCCCAGGAGTGGAGAGGCACAGGCAGAGAAGGAAGGGTCAAGGGTGTCCTCACCTTGTGGCCCACCTTGTACGCTGGGAGAGGCAAGCCAAGGTGCTCAGCCTTGGTCTTCTCTTGGGGAGCAAAAGCCCTGCGGCTGTGCTGTCTGCACCCCAGTGGGCTACCACCAGCTAACGGCCCCTGGGAAGAGAGAGCTGCGGAGTGAGGGAAAGGATGCTGTTTGATTACA
Source organism: Peromyscus aztecus (assembly GCA_902168405.1). Lineage (NCBI taxonomy): Eukaryota > Metazoa > Chordata > Mammalia > Rodentia > Cricetidae > Peromyscus > Peromyscus aztecus. Next base: position 31,795 of record CABHPQ010166698.1, read on the forward strand.
TTTCCGAGCTGTCTGCACAGCTCTTGGATGCTGTTGCTACCCGCCAAGTCGGAGGGGGCGAATGCACTTCCAACCGAGCTTTAATTAAACACTCATGCAAGATGCCAGTTTCTCTCTCTGCTGGATAAAAAAAAAAAAGTGTGGCTGGGGTGTGTTTTGGTAAACACCTTCGCGGCTGCCTGGCTCTCCTTCCCCCACTCCCACCCGGAATTGCTCTGGCCATATAAAGCTGTGAGTCGTCATCAGAGCAGGGATCCTGGCAGCCCTGGTAGGGAACTGAGTGTACCGGAGTCTCATGACATCTACCTCGGCTAAGGTTAATCGGAGGCTGAGGACCAGGAAAGGAAATCACTTAGGAAACCGGAGGATCTAGGAAAGGCAGAGAAATGGAATAAACATACTGGCAGTCCTGGACTCCACCACACCTAAGGCAGGAACAAGTAGCCAGCCATTTTCTTGCTGGAGTTGTCTTTGGAATGAGCATTACAGACTTGCTTGATGCAGTTCAGAGTTGTGGAAGAATTGCTTCCAGACATTACAGACTAGCAGGAAGCTTAGCTAACAGTGAAGCATGACAGTAACTGTGTAAGATAGCCTTGGCTAATAGCATGGCGATGAGGAACTGTCCCCAGAATAATTTTGTGCAATTGTGGAAGTTATTGGGGGAAAATGTGTTGATTAGTGTTAGAGTACCGGTAACTTTGATATGGGAACATCCAGTGCAAACTGCATCCTCGAGGACCTCTTGAGAACATGAGTAATACTTCCTCCGATTTTTTTTTTTTTTACAATGCCAAGCTTGTTCCTAAAGGTTAGCTATAGGGAAATGGAATTAACTATGTTGTTCTGACCATGATTCTTAGTGGAACAAAATCCAGCAGTTCTAGCACTAAGGCACAATGTTCTCTTCACTAGAACCAGCTCTTCAGGATGTGAGATCTGAGGATCCAGTGATCATGAGATAGTCCTTTAAAACCACCCAGCACAGTACAGGAGTAGCAGCCAGTGTACCTTTCCAACCTGCCCAGCCTGTGGCACTATTTCTGGCCAAGAACATTTGTGCATCTCTGTCTGGTGTCAGGGTTCTGGCATCTCTGCACCTGCATGGATCTCTGGAATGCTGCAGCCTTTTGTGCACTGTCCTCCTGAGGCAGACAAGGCTGGTTCATGCCTTCTGCCCACTGCCTGCTCTGACCCCTTTGCTGTTGAATATGTGCCATGGGTTGGTTGTCCATTAAAAGCTTACTCGTATCTTTATGGAGAATTGTGGGTGGGGTTATGGGCAGAGAAGAAACTCAACCACAGGTTGAAAAGGGCAGAGTCAGTAAACTCCTGGTCTGTTGTGCTTCTTTTCTGACGAGCTGCTGAGACAGTTGAAGGGCCTTTCTGCTATCATACTTTCTGTTTAAGAGGAGGCACTGTGAAATTTCCTCTAGCGTTGTCTTTCCTAAAAATATCAAACACCCCCCCAGTCTGCATCTGCTGAACTTTGAGTCCAGTGTTGTTCAAAAGGTTCGCAGGAAACCCACATACTTTGTGTGTTCAGACAGCTATATAGGCCAATAGTGTAAAATTACCATCAAGCTTTTAATCCCGGGCTGGTCTCATAGCATGGGCTTTAGCTTTTATTCTTAGGGACATCTCCTTCTTCCCTGTTTCTTTTTATCACTTAAAGAAGCACCAAATGAAGGGATCACAGACATCCATAGAAGCTAAGTATCATTTCTTTCTGCTTTATTCACTTCACACTGTGTTCACTAAACACACCAAGGCTGATAAGAACAGTGGATAAGATGTACTGAGTACCTTTTCATGGATTCCATTTTAATATCTCCTCACTTGTATTTTTAAAATAACCTCACAGGAAAATTTAATGGCACAGACATAGCTTATAATCCTATTTTAAAGATTAAGAATTACGTCATGCAGATATCAAGTAACTTCCCAAAGTTTACTCAAGTTAAGTGGCTAGGGTTTTGCTCTAGAAGCCCAGGCCTCCACCTGTAACCACACTTCCAGACTATGAAGCAGTGCTGATTGCTTTAATTTCAGATACTGAGTAGTAGGCTTTTTTCTTATTTCCTTTTTGTCCCTTAGTTAGGTCCATGAGGTAGAGACCGCTTAAACATGCAACTAAGTGATATAGAGGCCATGGTTACTAAATGGGGGAAATATGATTCAAACCAGGTGTAGCAGTTCTACACCAGAATGCATCCATCTTGGTTATTGTCCTATGGTAACGATAATGATAATAACAGAAAGTAGAATGTAACTGTCCCGGCAGACAACATCTTTCTTTTTTTTTATTTTTATTTTTTTTTCCAGAGACAAGGTTTCTCTGTGCAGTTTTGGTGCCTGTTCTGGATCTCACTCTGTAGACCAGGCTGACCTTGAACTCACAGAGATCCACCTGGCTCTGCCTCCCAACATCTTTTAAGAAGAGACACTTGTGTTATCACACTAATCCATACCAACTATTTATACGTTCTCAGAAAACCTTATGTAGGGAAGGGAAAGGCTGAAGTCCTGGAGTCAGTCAGAGGAGGAACTTGTCTCCTAGGAAGAGATTGCACACACTTTTGACATTTGGCAAACCATCTAATAACCCAGACTACAGCCTAGTGAGGGGCAGTAGGCATGCTGTTCAGTTATACATTCCTCTTGCCTCTATTTAACCCAAAACTTCATAGCAGCACCTCAAAGACAAACTTGGGGGTCACTGGACCCCTTTATTTGTTCCTTTCCCCAAGGTGGCCATGATGAGCAAATCTCCTTTCTGTACTTTTCACTATTACTTATCTTCAACCAGTGTGTCAGGGATAAGTGGGCTGGCACAGCTTGTTGGGGCTGCCACGGTCTACTTTTACCCTAAAACCTCCCCTCACAAATGTTTTCTCTTAGATTATCCTTGACGCCACAGTGTAGCCAGAATTTTTATTACCTGATTGATAATTGTGGATGATATCATAAACCCAAACTCCATTTATTGACCTTTTGGAATAAAACATTGAATTCCCTCCTTCGTTAATAGAGGATTTCAAATTTATGCAAATTTCTGTTCTCTTGACCACAGATTCTTTGTATTAAAAATGTGTGACTTTTATATCACCTAGAAAGCGTGAGACATGTATTTGTTTTGGTACTTTGCTGGAACAATAAACAGATGGATATTTTAAGTATACCTCAGGTCCCCCCGCCCATGCACATCCTGGGCTTGTGTCCTTTGCTTTGCTATGTAGGAAGGCTGGCACAAGAATGCTAGAGTGAATCTTGCCTTAATGTAAACTCTCCTGCCTATGTGCTAGTTTGGAAGAGATCCTGGGTGGGTACACGGTCTCCCTGGTTCTATTATTATTATTATCATCATCATCATCATCATCATCATCATCATCATTATTGGTCACACTGGAAAGAATGCTCATGAAGTTTCGGGGTAGGCACTGAATCTTGTTGACATAATATTTTATGCCTATCTGCATAGATATTTTAAGGGAAATTAACATATTTTCAAATAAAATGAGGTTAAGAACCACTGGTTTTAAAGAAGGGGGGCACAGAAGTCACTGCTGAAATGTCTCAAGGCAAAAGCCCTGTGCCAGGGCTAGCCAAGAAAAAACAATGTTCTTATGTGTCATCTTTCTGGCATTTCACCTAGAGCCCAGGTGTCAAAAACATCTCCATGAGCTCAGTCTGCAACCAGGTGAAGCCTCCAGCAGTGGCCATGGCTGGAGCAGTGGTCCATTCTTCTGACAATTACCTGGAGCAACAGTTGGAGCTTTATTACTGACACAGTAGTTCATCAAATCACTCCAACATCCAGGAAGGTAGATGCT
>CABHPQ010166699.1:0-17828 GCA_902168405.1 Peromyscus aztecus
ACTGTCTTCAAGTGACTGGGCCTCAATGGAGGAGCTAGACCTGCATGTAGGTAGGTGTTGTGTGAGTAATGATTATGGGATCTAGCCACCAGCATTTCTGTTAGAGAATTACCAAACCAGAATGTAGAGGTCAGTTGTCACAACCAGGAGATCAGATCACACTTATGAAATGCTGGTTGCTACAAGAGGCAAAGGTTGTCAGGTCGTATGGGGAGGGAAAAAGAGCATGATTCTGAAACAGAAGTCATGTGCCTTCCGGACCCGAGACACATGGCAGAAACTCATTTATAGGTAACTTTATTTAATATTTATTTATTTGTTTGTTTCTGTGTGTGTGTGTGTGTGTGTGTGTGTGTGTGTGTGTGTGTGTATACTGCTTTTTCTATGGGTTCCCCATGTACATGGAGGTTCCTACAAAGGCCAGAAAAGGGTGTCAAAGCAGCTGGAACTGAAATTACAGGCTGTTGTAGGCCCTGGTGTGGGTACCTGTGTTGTCCACAAGAGGAGCAAATGTTATTAATCTATGTAGCATTTCTCTAGTCTTGTAACTCTCATTTTAAAGGGGGGAAAGGCTCAAATAATTCTCTGCCTGCTAGAAATCAATGCCTAAGTCTCACCTGAAGGGCAATGGATTGGATAATTCTCCACATAGTAACCAACCAGAGCTTAAGACTCCTCATTCTTATAACTCTATAAACGAGACCCTTAATGGGAATGTCTATGCTGGGCTGAAGTATCCTCATGGGGAGCTAAGATCCATGTTTTGAACTGTATCCCCATCCTTTCACTCTTTAGAGAACAGCAGAGCAACATAGCCTCCTGGTTGTGGTTTGAATGTGAAATGTTCCCTACAGGCTCCCATGTTTGAACACTTGGTCTCAGTTTGCAGCATTGTTTAGGGGTAGGGGATGGGGCTATAGAACCTCTCAGAGGCAAGACCAGGTTTGAGGATGTATGCCACTGGGGGAGAGTTGATGGTTTGTAGCCTGGTCCCATTTCCTGTTCACCCTCTGCTTTGTGACAGGCAGCTAGGCCTCAATACTCCTGCAGCCAGCCATACCTTCGCTGCCTTCTGGAAAGAAGCCAAAATAAGCCAAAATAAGTTGCTTTTGGTCACTGTGATTTATCACAGCAATGGAGGAAACACCGATATACTTCTCTTGGTCCCTAGTTACTGAGCAAGTAGTGCTCTAAATGGAAGTGAGGAAAGCAAATTTGCTTTCAAAGGAGCCTCAAAAGACTATGTTCATTTCTGAGTTAATACTCCTGATGTCTCTCACTATAGAACTGATAGTTTCTATTGTAGCTTTACTTTAATATGAAGCAAAAATTATCATGTGAAAAGTTTGCCATGAAAGTCTTAGGAAACTCTCAGAATTTGTAAATATGCATAAAATCATTGGAATGCAACTGAGGCAAAAGTGTAAAGGTTTTACACTATCCATTTCCATAATTCCATGACACAAAATAGAAGAAAACACTGGTGAGTGTTTCCTTTGTGTGGCATGGCCCAGTCATGGAAGCCCCCCAAATCACAGAGAGGACAACTTTCCGTCTTCCTATTAAACATCATGTTTTCATGTGAGATCCATTGGTACTTTGAGGTGAAAGTGGTCCCAGACAAGCAACTTTCACATTACAAACTGTATTAAATTAATCAAAAAATAGATAAACATTGATAATAACCATAAACAAGAGAAATGATGAACAGTAAAAGGTAAACACTTTTTAAATGTTACTCAAATAGACATTCAATAAAACCACATCTTTCAGACAACATAATTATTCGCATCATAAAAATCTCTAGTGGTTGAAATCTAAAATATTGATTAAAAAGCTTCAGTTGGACTTCAAATCAGCCTAAAAAGAAACACCCATCTTAATAAAATAGGCAAAACTTTCCTTGGAAACATTACAACCTATTTTGTTAAAAAAATGTGTTCACTATCCTTGAAAAAGACCTAAAATGGGTCTTTCTGGAGAGGGCATCTTTTGCATATTAAATTGGATCTAATGGAGCAGAGAAGACACAATTCCAAAGTACTCAGGAAAAAAGAGGGAGAACTGGCCTCAGAGTCCCAGGACCACATCTCAGAATCCTGGGCTGCTCCATTGATGAAGCAGAGGGTGATTGGACAAATTCCTGACTTCTAAAATTCCCTTCCTGATTTTCAGAGGACATGGGAACCCAGCTTTCCCTAAGAACAGATCTGAAGCTATGGAAATACATAATACTGCCTGGATTTTTGGAGCGTCAGAGTTTGGTGTCCGACTCTGAAACATCTCCTGGGAGATCCCTTATGTGAACTAAGAGCACAGTGACTTCCGTCATCACCTCTGCCTTCTCCTGACTGAAACTCCACACAGTTCAGTTCATCTTTTATTCTCACTTACTGCTGCAAACTGACACACTGGAGAATTCGGTACCCCGTGTGCCTTCCATTTAAATAAAACACCACCTACTGCTGTTGGTGAGTTTGGGGGGCAATGAATAAAAAATATTTCCCTTCTAATTCTTACCACAAGGGCTTAATTAAACAGCAAAAGATGAATCGAGCAGGCACGGAATGCTAAGTTGACTCTGGAAACAATGAAATAATTCAGATTTTTGCTTTTATAATGAAAATGAGAATTGACTTTACTGCACTGGGAGCTGGAAGTTAAAGGTCCGAGGTCTTAAAAAAGCTTTCCCCACCAAGAGAGCAAAATGCCACTCAGTGGCATTGCATTTGTTTAACAAAATTTCTTTATCAGAAACTATAATTTAATATTTAAGTATCTAATTTACATGTGACAAGGTATCATATTCAAAAAAGTAAATTGCAACTAGAAAACTATTAACCACTAAAAACAATACCAAACACAACCCAAACATTTATAGGAAAGCAATTGCTAGAATCTGAACTGGAAAGAAAAGGGGCTCATATTTGGCTCATTAAACGAAGCGTCCACATTGCAGTCTGGAAAAAGAGTATCCATTGTAATTCATTAAAGTTTACCCTTTGTAGCATGAGTAACATATAGATAGACTCATTGTCTGCATATGCACACGTGCGTGTATATATATATTATATTGTGAGACATACACTCGTGTGTGTTGATTTAAAGGTATTCTACCTACTGACAACTGCCTGAACTTTGGAAGGTGCTGAGATCCATATTTCTACACAGCCTTGACTCATTTAGTAATGCCTTTTTAAAAACAGAACTTTATGTAAAATACTCTGCTTTTTGTTTATTAACTGAATATTTTCTTAAGCATAATAATAGACAATGAGAGAATTGCACTTATTATAAAGATACATTAACATGTTAGATTGCAGCTCAGCCATCAAAGATCAGGGACTGTGGTACTGATGGTACGTTATGCACTTTATGCAAAGGTGATTGTGGTCACTGAAATCAAAGTGAGGGTAACTAGTCACACAACAAAAGGGGATAACGGAAGGAAACATGCACTATTCCTACTTTAATGTGAAACTAATTTTTTTCCCAGGAAACCAACCCTTGCAACTTCCCATTACAATGAAACACCTTCTGCACCCTTGGCAGCACAGTAGATGAGGACATCTATCTTCAAGTTCTAGTTCACTCTCTGAGTGTGCTGCTCCAGTTTCATCTCCTCAAGCTGCCCTCGGAATTCTGGAGTGTCTACAACATGACTGTCTCTTGGTTCGGTTTCATTGAGCCTCAATATCCCCTTCTGCTCTTTATAGCAGGGTCCGTTATTCATCTTCTTCTGGTTCTGGAGGCAGCACGGATATTTCTTCCTTTAGACAATCACTGAAGAATCTGAGGATTGTGCTGTAGAAATGATGCTTGCTCTTGTCAGAAACATGATATCCTTCATCTGGATAGACCTATGACATGAAAAAAAAAAGATGAAATCAAGTTACTGTTAGATTGGGCTAGGGTCTACTGGAGCTACACTACCTGCAGCTGTCTCTTTCTCTTTCTATCCTAACCCTCCTATAATGGCCTGCAAGTTTTTAATACTCCTTCCCCAAAGAAAGTTTTCCAAACTCTCTAAGCAATCAGAAGCTAAATGTGGTATGATGGACACATGTTAGCTGAGAAGCTGAATCTTTCCCATTTCTCCTGCAGCATGAGAATCAGAAACAACCAGATTTCAAGCAAGGATACTCATCAGCCATCTAGCACGGGGTATCTTCCTTTTCTCTGAAACCTGCAAAAAGCGCCTCTACTTGGATTTCAGAGTCTGAGCCATTGTCAGACCCCTTGTGTGGTGATTTGAATAGGAATAACTACCGTAGGCTCATATATTTGAATGCACAGTCACTAGGGAGTGACACCATTTGAAAGAATTAGAAGGATGAGGAGGGGCAGCCTTGTTGGAGAACATGTATCATTAGGGGTGGGCTTTGAGATTTCAAAGGCCCAGGTAGTCTCTCTCTTCCTGCTGTCTGTGGATCAGGATGCGGAACTCTCAGCTACTTTTATAGCTTCATGTCTCTCTGCATGACACTATGCTCTTCACCCAGATGATAGTGGATTAACCTCTGAAACTATAAGCAAGCTCTCAATTAAATGCTTTCCTTTATAAGCATTGCCTTGGTCATGATGTCTCTTCACAGCAGTAGAACAATGACTAAGACAAAAGTTGATACCAGCCGTGTGATCTTGCCCTGAGGTTATAACTCATTTAGCATTATAAAACATTTACCATCAAGCTTTTCTTTAAACTTCATCTCCTTTAGCACTGTAGCTTCTGTCTTCTACATTATATTTCCTGGTGCTCTTTTCCTCCTTAAACTGTACATTTTGTATTTTTTCCTTGCTCCAATTGCTCTTTTTCATTGTATCTTTGCAAAACAGTGACCACTAATAACCACATGACAGTTAGTACTAGGCTGTCATGAAATCTCATTGACTAAGAGCAATGATTCAAAACCCTTCAATTCAGTCTCAGGCTTTTTTTTTTTTTTTTTTTTTTTAGGACAAGGGCATAAAGAAGGCACATTCTCTGCAAAAAAAAAAAAATCACAAGAATGGTCTGTAGGCCACTTATTGACATTCTGCCCCTCTGAAAACTTCTTGTGCTATGCCCCAACTGCCCATATCACCCTCAACACCACTATCTTCATGCTCTTACTAGGATGGCCCAGTAAATCCTGCTTAAAACTTTCAACTCCTTTTCTAGTCTGAAGTCCCACAGTCTTTCATATTCCTCCAAACAACATCATGGTCAGGCCACTCCCTGGAGAAGTAGCTGAGAGTTTTTCACCCTAATCTATGACTTTTGGCTACCACGAATCTCAGAAGAGACTTTGAAATCTGGACTTATAAACAGTGTTGACACTAGGATAGCCTATTGGGACTTCTGAAGTTGGACTGAGTTAATTGTTACATTTTGATATGGCTATAAGCCTATGGGGTTGAGGAAGTAGAATGTGGTGGTTTGAATTAGAATGGCCTACATAGGCTCATGTATTTGAATGCTTACTCACCTGTGAGTGGCAGTATTTGAAAGGATTAGAAGGATTAGGAGGTGTAGCCTTGTTGGAGTGGGTATGGTTTTGTTGGAGGAAGTGTGTCACTGGTGGTGGGCTTTGAGGTTTCAAAAGCCTATGCCAGGCCCAGTCAGTCTCTCTTTCTGCTGCCTGCCATTCTCCATGGAAGGGTTAAGTATGTGAACATTTAGTAACTGGGCCTAGAGCTGAGATTCACCCATCTTGTTTTAACCTACTTCTCTGGTGTCTCCACTAATGTATTTTAAAATTCCTTGATTTGTAGCTTTCTTGGTACTACTTCTATGAAACTGCTTCCACACTGAAGAACATAGAAGCAGGGTAAGCTAAATGTTCCCAGGCCATGGTCACTCATATCTTGGCTCCCTAACAAACCATCACTTATTCCCTTTGAGTTAAGAGTTGTGCTTTTCCATTAGCAGTGAGGAAATGTCTGCCATATACCATAGATGCTACCAGATGGCATTTTTAGACTTTCAGTTAGTGGGAACTAGATGCTTGTACATTCCAAAGATTTCCACAGTGCTCACAGATACATTAGCTCACACACAAAGGAGAAAATGGCTATTAAGAGGGCTAAAGCAGCCCAAGGTAACTTGGGGATGGACTTCTACCATTTCAAACATTCCAACATCTCCACAATCACTGAAGTTCTAAGCAGGCTATCAGCCTTACAGAAGGTTTAGTAGAAGATGTTGTGCCTTTCAGGAACATTTTTCACCAAGACAAAACAAAAAATCATGTAAAATAGGGCTTGTCGGTCCAAATAGAAGAGTCATCCATGTTCATGTTGACTACTGTGGCCTAAACATTGCAGTCTGCTTGACTAAACATGTACTATCTTCTCGAATATAAGGTCCAGACCTCTCTTTACTTAACATGTTTACTTGAGAAAATTTGCAAGTATGTATCATTGTTTTTCATGCACCTTTAAAATGTCCACAAATCTTCTGGTCAGTATTACAACCAAGGTGATACACTTCTTTAAGACAGGTCCAAAAAGTTGAAATGCAAAGTGCAAAGGAGGTTAGTATTTCTTGTCTCTGTAGGAGGTTAGGATCCTTTCACATGCCTTAGGGCATGTCAGAAAGCAAAAAGATTCTAGCTATATCAGGCTCAGAAACATAAGAAGTAAACTCTTAGAGTTTTCCTTGAGAAGAAAGCTCCAGGGCACTTTGACTTCACACAGGGCCTTCTGCAAACTTGTTTTCCTGAGATTAACTCCCCCAAACCACTCAACGGAGAAGGTGCACCTGTGATTAAAACAGGCCCAGCCACAGCTCACACTAGCTGGGATCTTGGGGTTGGCCATGTGATTCCGATTTTGCTCCTGTGGAGAGTTATGGAGTCCAGAAGCCTTCAAAGAATAATGACAGGTCAGTTTGTGTGTGACCAGGTTCATTTCTAACCCCTGTGAGGTTAACGCCTAAAGCTATGAGAGTGAAGCCAATGGAGAACCCAGAAGTTAGTTTAGAGATACAAGAAACACAGAATGCCTTGTGAAGGGAGAGGCAGTGAACAGAGTCAGCCCCAAAAATCAGTTTTGTGAACTTTACCCAGAAAGGACACAGGGACATGTCTTAATCAAGCCCTATGAAACTCATGTCGTGTCATCACTATATCCTTTGGATGATCAACATGAAGCTATGGTATTTGATATTTGCTCTGTTGTTGTCCTGCAACTTCCACACATGTCCTGTGGCTCACACACACACACACACACACACACACACACACACACACACACACATATGCACACATTTTTAAAGAGCTGTTTTACTTTCCCATGAACTCCTGTAACATTATGCTTCCTTGCTATAGACCCAAAGCCATAGGTCCCATTAAGACTTCCAGAATCCTGATGGAAACCTGAGGATGAGTACTTTCTTCTGGAATGGTAGCTTACCTGAAGAGTATAATTCACTCCAGCTTTTATCAGATGCTTGATCAATTCTGCTGAATGTTGGAAATGAACTTTTGCTGAAAAATATTAAATTATGATATTTCAAAGAAATGAATCAATTAGCACCAGATACTTTTAATATATTTTCCAAAGAGCTATAAGTGTCTTACACACATTATTCACTTGGAAGACCTGTCATTAATTTTAACTAGAAAGCTGTTAGGTAAAATAGTAGTAAAGTGTCATTTCACATTATAAAACAGAACACCAACACAAGAGCCATTACTAAGGTGAATTTAAGTATCCAATGGCATTCTATGCATGTGTGTATGTTTGTGTGGTTGCTCCTGTGTGCTGGTATGCATAGGCATGTTTGTAAGTGTGTGTGGAAGTCAGAGGACCACTTTGGTTGTAATTCCTCAAGTGCCTTCCACTCTTGATTTGAGACGTGATCTCTCAATGGCCTGGGACTTTGACAAATAAGCTAACGTAGCTGGTCATCAACTTCCTTTTATCCACTTGTCTCTGCTCAGCATCTTGTCAACACTGGGATTATAAGCATACACCACCATGCCGGCATTTTACTTTTCACTTGGGTTCTGGGGAATCAAAACCCTGGTCCTTACACTTGGGAGCCACCTGCCCAATTCTGTATGAGGTCATTTAGATATATTTTGTGGGGGATAATTTATTTTTGTAATAAATTATGTATTTTGTTCTTGGTAAACATTGAAGGCAATATATGTCTTGCCTGACATGAACACAGTGAAATATCTTCATATACTCACTTGAGGATTTCTAGAATCTAGACTCAGCCAGACACTGACACTCTGCATTATTTTTTTAAAATTACAAGTGGGCAACAGTGAGATGGCTCAGCAGAAAAGGGTGCTAGGCAGGAAGTCTGGCAATCTGAAATCATCTGCTGGGACCCATAAATGGTGGACAGAGAGAACAGGCTCCCAAAAGCTGGCCTCTGGACCCACACACATGCCTTCATAAGCGTGTGCACTCATACATATACGCGACATATATAACTATATGAATAAATAATTAAAATCTCATACTAGAACTGAATGTCCCATGTTGAGGAGATACAGTACATTGCTCATTATCCAGTGTTAAATATTTGATGCAGCACAAACTGCTTTTACTCTTTTTCTTCCTTCTTCCTTCTGTCTGAAGGTAACGTCTCAAAGCTTCGGAACACACATCTCAGGAGCTCTGTATTTAGTAACGGCTTTGCCTGAGCTAGTTAGGAAAGCTTGGCCCTGCCACTCAGCTCTTTCTGTGCTACAGTTCTCTCGTATTCTGCCTAGGCTATTTCTCTCACTCTATAAATATATTTAGATTTCCATAAATAACTTTAAGCTAACATTTTGTATCTGTCTTTGTCAAACTAGGGCAGCCTTATCAGTGGTCTGAGCTTCCTTAGGCTCTCATTCTATGGTGCAGAATAATCTTTCTATATAGCAGAAGGCAAACAGTTCCAGTCATTCATTTAAAAATATACTCAAGATCTGTCTGAGCAATTTCCTGAAGAAAAATCACCAATTCTAAATATCCATAACTTGTTTAGTATGTGTATGTGACTATGAATACAGACTTATGTGGACAATGAATGAGATTAAAATAATCTCATAATTCATGTGTATTTTTTAATAAGGAAGATATATGGAAAGAACTCCATCATGTCTACATTTGGATATGGCTGAAAAGATAAACATGCAAATGAATTGTTATGGGGGAAATGAGAGAGGGAAGGAGAGGGAGAGGGAGAGGGAGAGGGAGAGGGAGAGGGAGAGGGAGAGGGAGAGAGAGAGAGAGAGAGAGAGAGAGAGAGAGAGAGAGAGAGAGAGTGTGTGTGTGTGTGTGTGTGTGTGTGTGTGTGTGTGTGTGTGTGTGTGTGTGTGTGTATGGGCACATATGGAGAGATTGGAGGACAACCTTGGGTGTCAGTCCTTGCCTTTCAACTTATTTGTTTGGCTCTGGGCACACTAGGTTGCCTGCTTAGCTAGTTTGCAGAACTTCTTCTGTCTCCACCTCCCATCTCTCCTTAGGAGCACTATGATTACAGGTGTGCACCACTGTGTCTGGCTTTACTTGAATTCTGGAGATCCAAGCTTAGGTCCTCACTGAACCACCTCCCTGCCTCCCCAATAAGTTTTCAATCGATTGCTTTCTGCTTTGTTTCCAATGCTGTTGTATGTTATTTTTCTCATTTGAAGGACTAATTGGGACAATAAAGTGTGACTGAATAAGTGGATGGATTTCTCATTTTTTTCTGGGCAATAAGAGTAGCTAGTCTGTTTGTAAGGTTCCTAGCAGTGAGATCAGGACCTGTCCCTGGCATTTAGCCTGTTTTTTGGGAACCTGTTCCCCATGCTGGATTCCCTTGCCCAGCCTTGATACAGGGGGAGGAGCTTGGTCCTGCCTCAACTTGATGGGCCATGCTTTGTTTAAGCCAATGGGAGAGGCCTGCTCCTTTCTAAATGGAGACAGAGGAAGAGTGGATGGGGAAGAGAATAGATGGCAGGAGAGGGGGAGGGACCGAGGGAAGAGGAGGGAGGGAAAACTGTAGTCGATATGTAAAATAAATTAAAAAATGTTAGCAAAATAAAATAAATTTAAAAAAATCATCAAACACCCTCAAGTCAGTTTCTCTATAATTGTGTTGTGAATGTGGACATGTGTGCATCTGTGCTCTGGGCACAAGCATGGCAGACATCCCTCTGAACCTCCATATCACATGACATATGTGTAGCACTTGGCCTGAAACTGAATCAAATAGGAAACAATATGGTTTACAGTAATATCAACAACTTAATGTGGTAGCTTGAATGTAATTGGCCCCCATAATCTTATAGGAGTGCTACTATTAGGAGGTGTGACTTTGCTGGAGTGAGTATGGCCTTGGTGGAGAAAGTGTGTCACTGTGGAGGCAGGCTTTGAGGTTTCCTATGCTCAGGATACTGCCCAGTGTCTTGGTTCACTTCCTGTTGCCTGCAAGATGTAGTACTCTCAGCTCCCACTCCAGCACCATGTCTGCCTGCACCCCGCCATGCTCCTCGTTATGATGACAATGGACTAAACCTCTGAAACTGTAAGCAAGCCACCCCAATTAAATATTTTCTTTGTAAGAGTTGCCATGGTCATGGTGTCTCTTCACAGCAATACAAACAAACCTAACTAAGACAATAGTAAAGGGGTTTCAATGAGTACTAAAAAAAAATTCTAGGGTGGTGTCTAGAGATAAAATCATTTAACTTTAACTATAATTGGTTCAGTTGGCTCAATCTTCATAGTGAAGGGGATAAGAACCATAGGACCCAGAACAATCCCCACATAAAGTTCTGTTTTATCCCATGACTTATTTCTCTAATTTAATAGTTAAGAAAATGGCTACTCCATAGGACAGCATTTTTGTGCAGAAGAAATAAGGCATTATTAAGTGCTTTTACTGCATTTTCTGACACATAGTTACCAATCAGTAAGTGACTTCCTATGGCTGCTATTGACATATGTGGATGGTCTGACACCCTTTAGAAGCATGTTGTGCATCATGCAATGCGGCAAGCAATGGAATCATTCTGAATACATTTCCCAATTTGTACTAACTGTAGATTTTCAGAAGTATTGTCAAGAGAACAAAGAGTTCCTGTGTAGGCTGCACCAGGCTTTCTTTATCTTTTTCTTTCTTTAGTTTCTTTCTTTCTTTTCTTTTTCTTTTTCTTTTTCTTTTTTTACATTTTACATTGTCATGAGAGGCTCAATAAAACAAAAGGACTATGAACTGCTTCATGTGGAGTCCATTACTGTTTTCCTCTCTCTGTTTTATTTCAGGTGAGAACCCAGGTTAACACATGGCGTTTAGACCTCATAGCTCCTTAACTTAATTTTAACTAAAAGACACACATATGCAAACATGGAGGCAGATACCGGCACATTCATGCATACTCATACACATACACCACATGCATTCATCTGATCCCTGATTTAACCATATCTTGACATTAAAATTTTTTGCCTCCTAGTCAACACTAATCACAATATGGTCTTCGGAAGTAGCCAGTGGATGCTGTATATATGATTGCGAGATTAGAGATCGCATTTTCCTATCACTTCAGAAAGTGATATTGGATAGCACTCTCTTACTTCCTTCCCATTTCCTGCCTGACATCTCCTTCTCCATGTCACTTCCTGTACTCTTGTTCAGCAGCTTTGCAGGACCCTCTGCAAACAAGTCCTACATGTAAGATGTGTCCTTTTGTAACAGGACCGCTCCCGTCAGAGAGAAGCAACAAATACAATACTTACTATCTGCAGTTCCGTGAATTATTAATATATTTTCTTCTTTTAGACCATGAATGTTATGCAGTACACTGGATGCCTGTAAGTAAAACACAAGTATCTGTTTGTGTGGACAGACCTGAATGGGAGGAATTCAACTTAATCTTTATATATATATATATATATATAAAAAAAAGCCCTTTGCCTTTTGCTGTTGTTGTTTTTACATTAGTTACCTGGTAAGTGCTTTCTTCCTTTGATGGCATACCAAGGTACCGCTCAGAGAACGCTGAGGCTGTGATCGAAGGAGAAAACATCAGAGGAAGCAAACTGTCCCTTATTGCATTATTTATTTATGCACTTCAAATGTAATTGTCACGCTCCGGTAAAATCAATTGTGTCAGGGAGGTGATAACTCACAACAGGATTTAATAACACATGATAAATGAGCTCAATTGAGTTTCTCTGCATTGGGATTTTGTTTTCCACCAATCAATACCTTAGATTAGGACTGTCTGTAGGACATACTCACCATACAACTTCATGTCTGAGATGGGTGCAACCACTGTTCCACATTTGAAAAGCTTCTCATCTGATTTTAAGATCATTGATGCAATATAGCCCCCATACCCCTGAGCAAAAGAAAAATTATAATAATGACTCCTAACAATGCTTGTACCTTTAGATCACTGTTTAATAATGCACATATTCCAGTGTTGCCAAGTGTAGAATGGAATGCAAAAAATTACTGTGTACATATGAGGATTTAACAGCTGTTTAAAAATTTATACAACAGGCTATTTTAATAAATAAGTAAAATATAAAATTAATTACATATCACAAAAATTCACGATTTCATAGCATGTATCTGGGAAATGCTCCCAATAATTTGTAACAAAGGAAAATGAAGTATTCTTTATGTATCATTTTAAGACAATTTGGTGTGTATTCTGATAGAATACTTAATAATAATGATGGTTATGTACAATCATAAAAGGAAAGTAAAACACTTGAAATACAGACCAAAACTATATACTCTGCTTGGAATTTCCTCGAAGGGGCTAAGAACCAGTCACTACAAAGTTTGACTCTAGGAGACCAAAATCTGCTGCCATGGGATAAATAATCCTCTTTGGGGTAAGGATGATTTGAGATGGTAATTTTGAGAAATGACAGACTGGGGCTGCACTGATAGCTCACGTGGTAGTGTTTCCCATACAAGCATGTGGTCTCAAGTTTGGTCTTCCAAATCCCAATATTAAAAAACTGAAAAGCTGAGCATGGTGGTACACCCTTAGTGTCCTCTTGTTTGGGAGTTGGAGGCAGGTCAATACCTGGAGCTAGCTCACCAGTGAACCTAGCTTACTTGGTGAGTTCTAGGATCATGGAGACCTTGTCTCAAAATTCAAGGTGGGTGGCACCTGACGAATAACAGCTGCAACTGTCCCCATGCATGTATACATTTGCAAACTTGTGCACCCTTCCACGCACAAATGTACATACTTAACACTTACATAAAGAAGAGAAGAAAAGAAAATCTGCCTGACATAGGACAGACAGGATTTTTCTGGTTGTAAGAGATTTTTATCTATAGGGAAATCTGTTGATAAGATGTCTGCCATCAGCACCATTAAGAGGGGAGACCTAAATTCCTGAACTCTCATCAGTGGGAAAGTCACTAATTAAGTAGAAGAAGAAAAGAACGGAGAGAAAGGAGAAGAGAAGAAAGAAGACAGAAGACACAGATGAAGATGAGAGAAGAAGGATGAGGGGGAGGGGATGGAGGGATGAGGGGAGAGGACAAGGAGGAAGAAAAGGAATAGAAACAGATGAGGATGGTGGTGAAGAAGTAAGTTCAAATTTCTGTATAGAAAAGCAATTAAACAGTGCTTATTGGAGGTACAGGGATGTGATAGGGACTGTGCAGGAATTGAGGTAGGTCAGCAAGGCAGAAGTTACAAGTGTCTGATAGGTAGAATGGGAACAATATCCTGTAAAGAATGCACAATGTGAGGCTGTGAGTTCAAAATGTACTGAGGTTTGACTCCTGCCAAAGGAGCAGATTTTAGTTGTTCTTTGCACAAAAGCACAAGCAAACAAACACAGAGGAAGTGACCAATGATGTCAGCTCTCACTGTCCACTGCAGCAATCACTTTGTCACAGAGATATATAGCATCATGTCATAGTATATAGACCTTAAATCTACATGACAGTATCATCCAGGAAAAAAAAATCACTAACAGACTTTTATAGTAAATGTGTAATGGTGTAATTCAGTTGATTCAAGGGACTTCTTTTTTCTTTTCTTTTCCATTCCTTCCCCTCTCACTCTCTTTCTTTCTTCTCTCTCTCTCTCTCTCTTTCTCTCTCTCTCTCTCTCTCTCTCTCTCTCCTTTCCTTCTTAAGCAAGTATCTTATTAGCCTAAGCTGCCTCCAACCTATTATTCTCCTGCCTCAGATTCTTGAGAAGTGGGTTTGAGGTATGTTAAGATCTTTCATTTTAAACAAACTTGAAGGGGATGCCTGTGATACTGTTGGACATATTTTTATTATATTTTAATTTTTTTGTGTGTGTATGTGTGCATACACATGCACACTGCTGAGCTGGATCATGTGGTGGTCAGAGGACAACTTTCAGGAGTCAGTTACTTCTATCTACCACGTAGGTCCTAGGGATTGAACTCAGGTCATTAGGCCTGGTGCCAAGCCCCTTTGCCACTTGCCTTCTTGCCAGCCCTTGTTAGACACACTGAGTTATAGGTTCTTATGGCATACTAATACAACAAAGATGCCCCCCATCTATTCCTATGTCCTCTTTCCCTCCAGAATTCCCCAGTCATAGAAGAAGACAGGGAGGAAACAAAGAGGAGTAGCCAACAAGCCACTCAATGAGAATTTGATGAGACTCTGGGCCTGGGAAGATGCCCCTGCTGGAGTTCTCCAGCTTAGGTCTGGTGTACACATCCTTTGCTTCTTACTTCTCGAGGAGATGTGTTTCAGTATTTTTTTTAATATGAAAATTTGGAATGTAATGAAGCTAAATAAACTTTAAGACTTAATGATAGTGAAAACTGTGGAATTTAAAAAATCAAATCTAAAATGTTGCTTTAATTTGATTTATTTCAGAGAAATAACTTCTGTTTTTAATGGAACAAATCAACACTGGCAGGAATTGGAATAAATTAAATTTTAATTGCTCACCATCTTCTCAATCATTTCATGTTTATTCACTGAGGCAAAAGTTGAACTTGAAAGAGCTTTTGGAAAACAGACTGGAAGACAGTGAGAGTCAGACAGGAGCTCTTGCTAGAGGGGGATGTGCTGGGTTTAATTTTCAAAACAGTGTACACTTCAGGTAGATTCTGAGTTTGAGGCTCCTCCTATTGACCTGTGCCAATTCGAGGTGGTTTGCATTGGGTGAGGAGGGAAACATTCAACAGTTTGAGATGCTCTGCTTCTACTATCCCAGCATTTGGTTTCTGTTGGTCAACATTTTTCCAATCACAGGAACTGTATTGGAGGACCCAACCTGGACTTAAAGTTTGTTTGCAAAAGCTAAAATAGTATATGTATGACAGTGGGATGGGTTCCTTTCCTCCCCAAGAAATGGCTGGTTTTAGCTATTGTGGGAGAATGGATAATCCAGACAAAGAAATGGAAGCTGATTGGTTCTTTCTCAAGAGTGCCAAACCCACCCCCAACCCAGAAATATGAAATTCCTCCTCAGTAGTTCTGCTGGAAAGGGAGCACCAAGTCTTTGATTCAGGGAGAAAGAAGAGTCAAGAGGTTGGCAACTGTAAACATTGAAGTGAAAAGTACATCAATATACCTATGAGATCCTTTCTCTATCAGTTTGCCTGCCTGGGCCCTGTCTGACTCTGGGTCCCCAACATGATTTAAATATATTGCATATATACATTAAATTCCCAATAAGTAAAAATATTTTTAAAATTTGGTATTTTGGAATTAACACAATTTTATTGCCATATATCTCTGCACTAAATCTGTTTCTTTAGTATAGGTCATCACATCTTTTTCTATGTATAGGTGTATGATGTGTGCATATATACATATATGCTTGTATGTGTGGTACTGCAGTTGTGCCACAATGCATGTGCAGAGATCAGAGAACAATTTTGGGTATGGGTCTTCCAACTTCTGGTCATCGCTGAATAAGGCAGGGTAGCTTGTCCTGTGACCTTCTATACATCCGCTATGTCATAGCAATGGGCTTAGAAGTGTGGGCTGTTGCCTCCAGCTTTAAATGGGTTGTAGGAATTTGAACTCACATTCTCCTGTTTATGTGACAAAATATTTGCTCACTGAGGCATGTTCTACCTCTGTTTACATACATTTTTACAAACCCCAGAAATGGCTTGAGCTGGTTTCAAACTTTAAGAAGTTCCTTTGCAATTAACAAGATGCAAAACTGTAAGTATTGGTTCCCTCTTTGTAAGTCAAGTTTAATATGCCTTATAGTCACTCTGTTATGTCTGAGCATAAGACCAGCCCTGGGAAAGCCATGTTTCTTGATTTTTACTATTTGGTCTCATGCCAGCAAGGTCTCCTTATGGGAGATTTTTACTTCAACTTCTCCTGGACAGAAAGGACAGCAGGTAAAGCACTTGCTGTGCGACCTGATGACCGGAGTTCAATCCCTGGAAGCCACTCAAAGGTGGAAGGAGAGAACTGACTCCAAAAAGCTGTTCTGTGACCTCCACAATGCACCACACATGACGTGCATGTGTACATGCATGTACAAACACACACACACACACACACACACACACACACACACACCAATAACAAATAAACATAAATACATTAAACTGGCCTTCTCATCGCCCATCCATGACTGTCTTTCTGCCTCACATCATCTGATACTTTACTGCTTATCTTCCATTTATTTCTCTAGAACAACCAGAAATTCAATAATGTGATCTTTTCTGTATTTTATTATTAGACCACTTAACTCTTTTAAAAATTGTTTTATTTTTAAGTTTGTGTATGTGGTGGTATTGGTGGTGGATGCTTGTGAGTTCTGGTGCCCACTGAGGCCAAGAGAGGACATCAGATCCCCTTCAGGAAGAGTTACAAGCAAATGTGAGCCTGCTGATGTGGATTGAGGGGATGTGAACATAGGTCCTTTGGAAGAGTAATGTGTATTCTTAAATGCTGAGCCATCTTTCCTGCTCCCCATATAGCTCTGTTAAAAGTGCTGGGTACAGAGTACACAGGATTGGTTGGAGTAAATTAATCATATTGCCTGCATTGCTAAGTGATCACTGTTAGACTGTTTTCTAGAATGATGTTTATAAATTCTTACTTTTTTCATGCAGGCTCAATTCACATCAAACATTTTTTAAAAGAAAACATTTCGGAAAAGTTTTGATTCAGGAGTTTTGTGACCTTTCACAACCAAGAAGTTTTGTTTTAAAGGATAAAATAAAAAAAAACATGATTATATATTTAGGTGAGGTGAGGTTAGGTTCCAAAGAGTATACTATAAACTAACATTGTTCCAAGCCTCAAGTCTAATTACTGAGTAAAAAAACACATGGTCAGTTAAACATGTAGCTGCTAAAATCTTTTTATTTTTCTACCAAGCCAGTCAGCAAATAATAGAGAAAGCCATCATTCACAAGGCCATTAAAATAAACACATCAGACATAATGTTTAGGAGCCAACATTACAGTGAAACTATTTGTCATGTATATGTGTATACACATGTAAATAATACTCTAATGGGAAAGCAAACCAAGATTTATAAAATAGATAAAGCCTGTTTCTTGTAGATATTTTATTTGTCCTCAAAGGAATTTGTTGTAAAATCATTGAATATAAATTTTAATTGTAAACTGATGAGCTGACACCAGACAAAGAAAAGAATATTCCCTTACAAGCTAAGTGGGGGAGGACTCAGACACTCAAGTCTCTCACCATCTTGCTGCTCCCCCCATTCCTTCAGAATTGTAGAACCCCTCCCCCCATAGAACTCTTCTTTAAGAAATAATAAGTATGTCCGGTGAAATGGTGTAGAGGACAAGGATGCCTGTCCCTAAGTCTGATGACCTGAGTTTGAGTCCCAGGACCCACATGGTAAGCAGAAAAGAAGTGACTCCTATAAATGACCCTCTAACCTCCA
>CABHPQ010166699.1:24853-46616 GCA_902168405.1 Peromyscus aztecus
GGAGGGAGGGAGGGAGGGAGGGAGGGAGGAAGGAAGGAAAGAAAGAAAGAAGAAAGAAGAGAAGAGAAGAGAAGAGAAAAGAGAAGAGAAGAGACGAAAAGAAAAGAAAAGAAAATAAAAGAAAAGAAAAGAAAAGTCAATAAACTACCCCAGGAACATTAAGCACTGAGCATACACAGCACTTGTATGTGTCAAGTCCAAAGGGAACTCCAGTTAACTAAATTCCCAAAACTAGTGCCTACGTCGAGAAATGACTGTCTTGGCTCTTCTGAAACTGGACCATAGAAACATTGCTAAAAGCCTACACCCAGCTTTTGTTCAGGAATCTGCAAAATGGGTTTCTGCCTGCCAGACAGGTCTATTTCCCTTGTCATATATCTGTTGTTGCATTTCAAAACCCATGCTGGTCCCCAGGTTCCTTCAGTTCCTGTTCACATATACTTGTTATACCTTTCAAAGTCCATGCTAGCTTCCAGGCCATTTTCTCCTCCCCAACTCCTCTACTATGCTACCTCCCAGGCTGTTACAGTTTACAGGCTTCCCTCCACCCAGAGAGCCATTCAGTCTCTATAATAACAGCAAACCTACCCCCCTCGCCCCCACTATTCTTGCTTCTCCATAGAACAGCAAACCTACCCCCTCATCCCCACCAACCTTGCTTATCTTACAGATAGCCCTGGCCATCATCTATCTGCTTCTTTTCTTCTCTGCTCTGGACTCTTTCAGATGCCCCTGTTTTCTCTTACCTATAATAAAAACCCAACCCCCAATCATGGAGCAGCCATTTTGGTGGTTTCTTTATTGGTCCCTTACTTATAGTATGGAACTAAAAATTAAGGGAAATAAGTGGTTATGGGCAAAATAAATGCTGGTATGTGAAGAATTTTGTCTCCTAAAGTTCAGTGAGTTTCTGATCCCTGGCACTACAAGATGTGACTATATTCAGACAGAGCATTTAAAGGGACAGAGAAAGTAAAATGGGCTCCTGAGACTGATGGAGTCCAATCTCATTGGTGCCTTGTAAGTTGAAATTTGGAAACACAAAAAAAAAATACTATAGACCCCTGTACAACGAAGAGGAGTCAAGAACAAGTACCACATGAGGACAAACCCATAGTGACACCACCTGCAAGCCACCAAGGAAGACTCCAGGGCAAGGCTACCATGGTGACACTTTGGTTCTTTTCTGTGTTTTAAATTTAAGAATGTATTGTATTTAATACAATATTTATTATTTATCTTAAAAACATCGTGACTGGAGAGATGGCTCAATAGTTAAGAGCACTTACTGCTCTTGCAAAGGACCAGAGTTTGGTTTCTAGCACCCACTAGAATGACTCACAGCTGCCTATAACTCCAGCTCAGGGGATCTGGCACAGTCTCTGATCTCTATGGCATCTGCACTCACATGCACATACTCCATCCCCACACAGACATAATAAAATATAAACATTTCTTTATGAATGACAAAATAATGTGCATTAGTGTAATAGAAACTTCATCCTATTCCTCCCTATGTCCTGGGCCACACATTTCCCATTTGCTTTGTGTTTTTGGTAGACCAGACTTCCTCATGCTAGGACCAATGATTATCCACTAAAGACACTTTTCCTTGCCTTAAAGGACATTAAATACCCTTTTGCCTTTTCTCTAAATGGGTTCCAGCACTGTCTCCATAGCCAGATACAAATATTGTTTAAAAACTCTCATGAGAGCATAAGAAATGCAGAATCCACCTCTTTCTGTCCTACTATTCAAATTGTAACATGGAGTCAAAAGATGAACTCTCATCACTACACAAGTTGAAACAGTGAACAGCATGGTTATTAATGAGCCAGGTCTAAAACTCAAAAATAGACTGTTAGTATTATACACACAAAATTAACCTTGGAATAAACATCCTAGACAGCACGTGAAATAACAGAATAAAACCAACAGAAAAGGGCCCTAGGGACATCTCCCAGGCAGAAAACATAGAATAAGCAGGGAGAAAACACAATCTTCTAATGATATCTGCTGTCAAGTTTCACTACATTAATTCTTATACTTTGGCTAATTTCATCTGAGATAATTTCTAATGGCATCATTGAGGGAATAGAAAGGGAAGGAGGCTAGAAGATCTTTTCTTTCATTTGCTCAAATATTTACATCATCCCAGAGCTAGAACATCCTTTTTCAGTTCCTTTGCATTTTGAAAGGGTTACACCGGCATCACTTACCATTAAATGGTACCATAGCACAATTTACAAACAGGTCAGGGACAGAAGCACCCATTCTCTTCTTGATATGGATTCAATGACTGTACATCTCTTAGCTTAGAGTGAAAAATATTCTATACACTGGCTAAAAGAATGTGGAAGTAGATTAGGAGATGTCTCAGTCAGTAATGTGCTTGACACACAAACATGAACCCTGTATGCAATCTTTACAATACATGTGAAAAAAGACAGTCATGGTAATTTATGCCCTTAATACAAGCAGTGTGTCAGTAGAGGAGGATTCCTGAGACTTGCCATCCAGCCAGTTTGTCTGAGTCAATGAGCTCCCGGTATTGTGAGAGGGCTAGTCTCAAAAAGCATGGTGGAGAGAAATTGAATAAGACACCTGATACCCATCTTTGGCCTCTATATACATATGCACACATGTGTATACACAAACAGAGAGATACACACATATACACAAAATAAAATTTGAAAATGGAGTATGTATAAATAGGAAATGATGCTATCAGTTTCAATGGCAGGTACTCAAACAACTTTGGAGGGTTTTTGGCACCATGTCATGAGCAGCTGGATGGGTTTTGAAGGGGAAGCCTTCTGTTCCAGGGACCAAAGAGACTTTCTCATTCTTATATGTTACCATGCCTTGCAATATAGCCTTCATTCTAGGAGTCAGGACCATTTTGATAAGAACTGGGCCAACAATTCAAGGTACCTTATGCTTCGGCAGTGGGGACTACTCAGTGGGGATAGGGGATTGAGAACTTGGGAAAGGTTGGGGGTGATGGGTCCCTGGAGACTTGGCAGCAAAAGACTAGACTTGTCTACAGCGGCAGAAGGAGGGAAGGCATCCAGGCTAGAGAAAGGGTTGGGCTTGGAACAGAGGCCTCTTGTGTAGGCCTTGCTCTCCACAGTAAGGGAAAAAAGTCAACTTTAAGAGCAACGTGAGGCCTGTTTGTCCTTCCTAGCTCTGTCCATAGCAAGACCATAGGAGGTGTGCCTTGAATTTGGGGAAGAGAGAACAGCAGCAGACTAGAGGGCCTGTGACCTAACAGGGCAGGATAGAAGCGTGACTGGCCTGGCAGAAATGAAGACTCTGAAACAGCAGACCCCAAGAAATGGGAATTTCCCAAAGAATCTCATGCTAGAAGAAGAAAGAGAAGACTGTCAGCCCAAGCAGAGCAGAGGAGTGCTTGTTTCCCTGTAAGAGATATCACACAGTTCCAAGAACATGACAGACCCACTTGCAGGATGACACTAGAGCTAAGAAATAGTGTTTCAGGCAGACAGGACAACACTCTGCCCACAACTGCTTAGATGTGCATATCCCTGGTCCAACAAATAAAGTTTAATTTTTCTTCAGGACATTGGAGATGGGCTTGAAGGGGCCGCTGTATTTCTTTACCCCTCTTTCCAATGTGGCCACATAGGATATATCTAATGTTTCCGTTCTGTCTTCTAATAGTTCAGATGTTCCATTGGCTTCTCAAGGACAGGTGGTCTATACTTGACTTCCTGAGGCATCTATATTGACCCCAAGTTTGGTAACAAAAATAGAAGACTACCCCTATATAAAACAAGCAAGTGACAATTTTCTCAGTAAAAAGTATAAGTAATTCATGGGACTCCCGTGAGTACAATATTGAGACATGCAATTCACAGGACAGAGATCTGGATCAACAGTGAATTCACAGTGAATTAACAGACACTGACTACACGCTATTGGACTGAAGACTCACTAGGTGCCTGCTTTCTTCTCCCCAAAAAAGATCAAACTAAGCCCCCTTATGCCTGTCACTTAGGACAAAAGAGTGGCGTTTCCTTCTGTGACTGTTAGAGAACTCAGGCCTAAGAAGAATCTAAGGAGAGGGGAAGCTCCTCAGAACCAAAGGAACTTTGAACTGCAGTCTCACCCAGTTTGGGACTCAGCGCTCACCTCTGTGACATCTAGGATGTTGCTTAGTTTATGAGGTTTGAAACTTTCTCATCCTCTGTAAATCTACAGTAGTCTGACACTTCATCTGTCCTTGAAAACTGAAGGATCTGTCTCTCCCTTCAGAGCTCACCATCATTCTCCACATGACATTTGTCTCTCCTAGTGCTCTCCTATTCTGAATGGGAGTCTCTCCTTTCAAGGCCTATGACCGTCATGCTTTCTCTGTCTCTCTTCCAATTCTCTTGCACTTCAGGGTATGACCATGGCTGTCCATGACTATGAAGCTCTCTCCTAATAAATCTCAGCTGAAGGGTGATTGTGTGTTCGCTGCTTCTTTCTACAAACCTTTGTTCAGTCAGGCCATGTTCAAAAAGAGCCTCTAAAGTTCATGATTTTTGTGTTCATTCAAACCTTGAAAGTATACTTCATAGTAGGTGGGGCATCATTGACAACATCTGATAGTTATACCATTCTGTTTTCCTACTCATCTAGCTGGATTCTAGGAATCAATTTATCAATAAAAATATGGATGTATTAACACAGATGTTTAACCCTATCTTACTTTGCTGTATCAAATAAACAAAAGCAGTAGCACAATGCTAATGATGAACAGTGGTTAATAGCAGAACCATATAACATATCAATACACTGAGACACAGAACTGAAAAAATTACAAAACTTGGTAATTAGATAATTTCAGCTTTTAGCACTAACACAATTATAAAACTTGCTCAGAATATATTCACTTAAATATTCAGCATATGAGGCTCATTTCTACAAACAAAGAAACCAGAATTCTTAACCAGCTTAGGACTAAGAGATGAAGATGTTGAACACGCATTACTTATACTATATTGAGACTTTTTTTTCTGAGTTTATACATTTCCATCATTTAGTTATTTGTGTGTTCACATACAGAGGTTATAGAACAAGTTTCAGGAATAATCTTTCTCTTTCCACCTGGGGAATCAACTTGAAGTCTTTAGGCTTGGCCGTAAGCACCCTATCTACTGAATCCTCTCTGTGGTCTCATCTTCCTGACAATGTTTCATCTCTAAATAGATGGTCACCATATGGGACTCTACTATCATTTCATGTTCTTAGTTGTTCTCAACCTATAAAAGAAGAACTATGATACCTACCCTGTTCTTATCCCAGTATGTGAGAAAATTACTTTCTAAAAAAAAAAAAAAGGAAATGTGCTATGAACTGCACATTAAATATGTGGGCATTATTTAAGTTCACATATCAGGTATGAGATATTTCATATGTGATAAATGAGTTCCCATCACCATAGAGGACACATTACTGCTTTCCATGTGTAATGGTTCCCAGGGCATTAGCATTTAGAGGTAATAGATGTTATTTCTTACAGTTACCCATCTTAGCAGTGCATCAAGAAGACAAGAAAAAAAGCTTCTAAAGTCCCTGATTTCCATGTTTGGCTCTTTGGTGTTGCTGTGGTTCGAATCTAGAATGAGCTCCAAAGGCCCTAGTGTCAAATACATGGTCCCCATCTAGGGACAACAGTTGGAGGTATTTGAACTTCAAAGGCTATGGTCTAGAGGGAGGTCATAGATTTACTGCAGCACCATTTCAAAGTATTGTGAACTGTGACATGGGAAGAACATAGAACAAAAGAGCTTGACTAGATATAAAACTCTTCAGATTCAATTCTGTATTCAATGATAATCATCCAGTAATTACTATAATATGGAAAAATCTACTGGCAGGTCATGATAGGTAATATTAAAAGCATAGAGCTTGATAGAAACAAATAAATTCAATTCCACTTCAGGAAATAATTTTGCCCTGCTCATGATTCTGGGGATGGCAGACATGATATATTCTATTCTTAGTTTGCTCCTGTTAGGATAGTAACAAATTATGTGCATGCATGATTCTCTAAGAATTAAATATAGGGGGTTGGAGAGATGGTTCAGTGGATAAAGACCTTCCCAGAACTGAAGTTCAGACCCCTAGCACCCAGATAAAAAGCCAAGTCAGTATGGTGGCCTGCCTGTAATTCTAGGCTCTATAGTTAGAGACAGGAGACAGGATTCAGGGAACAGATTCCCTGGCACAAACTGGCTAGGTTGAACAAACTAAAATCTCAGAAAGAGACCCTTGAGGTAGAGAGTAATTGAGAACAAGAGTTGATGCTAACCTTGAACCTTTCACATGTGCCCACATGTAGGTACATCTATATGTATGGGAACATGCATATATGCATCACGCATGCATGGGATCTATACATATTTAGAATGATGTATGTAAAATAAAATAATGGTAGCTGATGTTAATTCTTATTAGCTTAAGAATACAAGTTCAACAGGAAAATTATAAGGTCAAATAGTGAGGAGATGTGTAAGCATCATTTTTCAGCATCATTCAGAAAAATCTAAAGAAATGAGAAACTGATTCACCTCTAAGGCTAAATTAATACATGTTGTAAGTGCTCAGATTATTTAAGCTCCCATCTTTCTCTAATTCATTTTATTCTTGAAAACCTTTATGGTTGACTGATTCATTTTTTTTTCATTTTTGCTCATTCATTCATACATTCTCTCAATATTCATGGGGCAGGATTATGCTCCAATTAGTGTGCTGAGGCAACACAATACAAAGGAAAGAGTTGCTTGGTTAACAGAGTGAAACACTGCCTATTCTCGGCTATGGTTACATATTAAAAACAAGGACATGCAGAGAATTATTTGGAAATATGTCTTTAAATAAAATATTACTAGACCTTTTTAAGTTGGGCAAAGACTGTGGCACCATGAACAAATATATATTGAGCCAAGATCAGAGAGGTGAACTTGGCTGGGATCAAATCATTTCTTATATCTAGAGGAGCCAGTTTCTGGTGGCTGCTGTGAGAGTAATGTCATCCAATGTAAAATCCCAATATTTGTCCTCACAGTGGGCAGAAAGACAACAGAGAGAGGGAGGACCTGGAGGGACACTAAAGGACAGAAAAGTCAAGCAGGAAGCAGAGTGGTAACCTAGAGCAGAAGTACTCAGATAGGTCATCTACTGTTACAGAACTTACAGGCAACAAAATTAATCAAAAAATCAGAGTAAGGAATACAGTTCCATAACCTCAATGACAATCATACCATTGATTGATATATTTACTTTTGTGTGACAGGATTTCTTGTATCCTAGACTGGCCCCACACTTACATCATAGCTCAAAGACCACCTTGATTTTCTGATCCTTTCTCGTCTCATCCTGAGTGTTGGCCTTACAAGTGTTGGGTTTATATGCAGCACTGGGGCTGGAAGCCAGGCCTCATGCATGCTTTGCAAGCAATTTATGAACTGAACTATATTTCTGGAAATCCCAATCAGCTGTACACCAAGCTCTTCAGACCAAGAAATGATTTCTGTCTCTTTGTAGACCGGATCTACTGCATAAAACAGCAAGAATCGAGATACTATAGTTATTAAGTCATTCTTTATGACTTAAGTGGCAGAAGTCTGGCTATTTTCTCCTCAGCAATATTTAACTCATGATTACTGAAAACACAATCAACTATTACAGTTTTAGAAAGGGAAGCCATTTCATCACTAGAAAATAGAGTTTACTCTTAGGAGGAAAAAGTGTGTCCTTCAGTTCCAAGCAAATTCACTCAACTCCCATGCAGTGGAATTTTCCAGTTAAAAAGAAAAATGAATTAATGCCAACTTTCAGGAAAATTCATGTGACTGGAGACAGTCATATTAGGCAAATTGAATCCATCTTAAAAAGATAAGAAATAGCTTTAAAAAGAACACCTTTATGCTTGCCATTGTCTAGATGTTTTAGCATAAAGTTCTAGAAATGATTATATTCATCAATAGAAATTAAAGCATACATTATTGGTTTACATGTGATGCATTCTGCACAATTTCTGATAACTGATATCTTAAAACCAAGGAGTTGGAATGAAGTGAATTAATACGTAATGCAAGCAGTATCTAAAGGCTGAAACAGGAGTCGGAATAAAAAACCTGATTGCAGTCTTTGCTTCAGCAAGCCAGAATGCAGCAGTGTAGATTCCATGAGTCTGACTATACTACTTCATCTGATCTCGTAGTAACCACCTATTAAATAACTTTATAGGTCTTATATCACACATTTCATATTTATACTGTTATATTTAAATGTGTAAAATAGCACTATCTTTAATAAAAGCATGATTATACTTACAACCTATTAAGCACCATCTGAAAGTATTTATGTCCCAGATAACACTATGATTTTATACAATTTATTAAACAAGTATGATTATATTTAGAATTTATTAAACACTAAGTGTAAGCATTTATGCCCAGACAACACTTTCATTTTGTAAAAATATTATGCATGTAAAATGCATTGCACACTGTGCATATGTAAGGACACACTATTAGTCCCAATTTGTTTACAATATAGCAGTAGCTTAGAACCATTAAGCAGTGTATTGGAAAGCCTAAGAGCTCCAATTGGAAGCCAGTCTCAGCCAATGTATTTACTACTGTGCTTCTTAAAAGAGACTGAGATGATCCTTTCCAATGCGACAGATTTTTGAATCAACTTCTTGATTTAAGGTTCGCATCCTTATGTGGTCAAAATCAACCAGATGAAAGGACAAGTTTGAAGCCAGGAAGATCAAGTTAGCATCCCTCTTCAAACAGAAAACATCTGAAGGTCTGGTCTGCTTTCCACAGTGAGTGCCTAGTCTCTCCATCAGGGAGGCATGGAAGCATGAATAACTGCCTCCATATCCATTTGAATAAAGGAAGCACACCGCAAACACAATGCCATTCCTTATCTTCCACCTTAAAGGTCATGGTACCCTGAAGGATGCCTCCTAGGGTCTCTTTCCTGAGGAAACTTTAGTTTTTAGTGAATTTGAGACATCAACAAGGACAACAAAATCCCTATTCCCAAAGGACAATGTGACTGTGATACAGGACTATCCTCCTAGCCAAACTGCCACTGTTTTCAGTTTTGCTGGGGCTGTTAAAAGGAGAAGAGAAGGAGAAGAGGGTCATGGGACCTTCATCCAAGCCTTCAGCCACCCTTACCAGTTACATGCCATTCTGCTCCAAACGCATTGGCACAGAGTGCTGAAGAGGGACTCGAGTATATAGGTTGGGAGGGGTGAGGGGAGAGCAGCTACATGAAGTCATCAAACCTGCTGGGAACAGACTTTACAGTGTGGCTGCTTTAAGCTTGTGGTAGTTTGAATATAATTGGTCCCCATAATCTCATAGGAAATGGCACTATTAGGAGGTGTGGCTTTGGAGTTGGATGGCCTTGTTGGAGGAAGTGTGTCACTGTGGGGGCAGACTTGGAGGTTTCGTATGCTCAGGATACTTCCTTCCCAGTGTGCCAGTCAATTTCCTGTTGCCTGCAAGATGTTGGAATATCAGCTCCAGCGTCCTGTCTACACGCACACTGCTATGCTCACCACCATGATGATAATAGACCTAACCTCTGAAACTGTAAGCAAGCCCCAATTAAATGCTTTTCTTTATAAGAGTTGCCATGGTCATGCTGTCTCTTCACAGCAATAGAAACCCTAACTTAGACAAAGATCACCTCTCCTCCTGCCTAAAACCCCTTCCCCATTGCCCTGTAAGTAAACCTAATGAATTCATTCATTCCTTCTGGGACTGGAGAAATCATATGTAAGTTTGTTCTGAGATGTTAGAAGGAGGTGTAGATGTTATTTATGTCTCTCCAGGGAAATTATTATAATAACAGTGACTAAGACAAAAAAAGTGCTTGAATTTCCAAGCTTTTCTTATTTTAGTGTGACTAGTATTTTCCTCAATATATCATATGCATAGAAGAAAACTGGGGAAAGGGAGGAGCAGAAGAATTAATAAAGAGCAAGTGAAAGGTGTCTGAGAATGCTACCACTAGAATTAGAGACCCTCTGGCTATGAGGGTCAAAAAACTGTCGGGATCTGAGCTAGATCTCTCAACACCTATATAAAATATCCCAAGTGTTATAATGGTACACACTTGTAATCCCAGACTAGGGAGGTAGAGAGATATGGATCCCTGAGGCCAGCTAATCTGCCAGCCTGGCCGCTTGGCAAGTTCCAGGCAAGTGAGAGACTCTGTTTCCACAAAAAAGAGATGGTAGATATACATTGACAAAAACATCTGACACTGAGTAATACTGACCTCTGGTGTACACACACACACACACACACACACACACACACACACACACACAGAGTGACAAATTAGTTACATAATTAAAATATCTAAATAAAGTCAGGGCAAACCACCATTCCAAGTATATGAATCATATGTATTAATGGAGCACAATGGAGACATGGAACAAAGTGTGTGATCCATTTCACTTAACCTGTAAAGGGGGCACATCATAGGCTGAATTACTATGAAGTTCAGTCACTTTCCTAAAGACCTGTAGCAAGTAAGTGACAAGCTAGACTTTGAACAAAAGCAGGCTAAGCTCATCCTGTATATACGGTAAACACAAGACACTTTCATATTTTTGTGTGCCTATTAAGACCCTGAACATAATTCTGGATAATATAAGGCATTATGGATCAATATGCTAACAGGCTTCATAGTAAATCAGTGACTAATAAGCCTCAGGCACTCAAGGCTCAATCAGCATGACATCATTTACCATGAGATGTTAAGGGTCACCATGCTGAAGTCAGTACCATCCTGATCTCACAAAAAAAGTATGAATAAATTCAGTTGTTAGGCTCAACATTCTGCAGCTCAGGTTTCCTAAACACAGTCTTGCTTTCTCTGGCCACAATTCAAGGAATATGAAATAAAAGGGTAACACAGACATAACCAATTACTATGTGTTTGTTCATTGTTGTAAAAATACCAATTTGGAGCACAGTGCTTCAATAATTACTAACCATACATACACACACCAAGATGCCTGGTGTCACCATTTCCAGTAACAGAATCAGATTCATCACAGGATTGAAGATGTACCAAAAATTTAAACATTCTCATACAATATTCAGTGATGGTCTCCATGAGGAACCCATGTAACTGACAGCTCCCAGTTGTGGTGAAGAGTTTTTAGCTATCTACTTGACACAAACTAGAATCACCTTGGAAGAGAGTCTTAATTGAGCAATCATCTAGATCATGTTGGCCTCTGGACATGTCTATAAGGGAAAGCACTGTTTGTTGATTAATGTGGGAAGACCCATTCCATTGTGGGCAATACCATTCCCTAGGCAGGGGGTCTTTAACTGAATACTAGTGGAGAAATTCAGCAAAGCTTAGACAAGCAAGCAAGCATATATGGATGCATTTCTCTTTGCTTTTGACTTTGGATGTGAAACAAGTAGCTGTCTGAATTATTTGCCTTGACTTCTTCACAATGATGGCTATAATTTGGGCTTATTACCCAAATAAACCATTCCTTCCCTAAGTTGCTTTTGCTTAAGACATTTTATCCCAACAATAGAAATGAAATTAGAACACTAGTTAAGCAAGAATAATTCTAATGTTCATTTAATAAATCTGTCATCTGAGGCACAAGAGTGTAATTATGAAATCTTTAGATCCATTTATTTCAATAAAAAAATAAAATACTTACATTATTAAGAGAAGAGCATACTGGTTTTTCTCCATAAAATCTTTGGGAAAGGACAACTGTAAAGGAAGTTCTTTTAAAGAAAGAGCAAAATATTAAAGATGGAGAATCATTTAAATGTAAAAGTATAAGATTCAGAGAAAGCTGTTCTTTCAGGATGTAGCATGTACCCAACTTTACCATAGTCATCAATGTGAAGTATTCTAATCTCTGACTTTGCGAGCTTCTTCTTCTGGATGGTTTCTTTCATCAGAGAGTTGCTTTCCAAGATGAAATACTCTGAAAACCAGAGAAGAAGTGTCTGTGGAGCACCCAGCCATAAGGTTCACCCACATCATACCCTCCCCACAAGGATCAGGGACCACTGTGGGAGATGGGAAAGAAAGACTGTAAGAACCAGAAATCAAGGTAGCCCAAAATGAAACAGTGTCATCTGGACATGACAGATGACAGAAACCTTTGCTCTCATGAACTCACAGCCTCGGTAAGTTCCTGGACACGGTCAAGCCAGTGAACATTCCAGCAGGGAATGGCGAGGGGTTCAAAAATCCCCATTCATACGTAGCCAGGGAGCTATTGACTGCTAGTTGGGGCAGGGGGAAGTTTTCTTCAAAGGTGTGGCCCTGGCTAGTTGATCATGCTCTAGTGGATATCTCCACACCCAAGAGTATATGAGTAACATAAAGTGGCCTTGGTGGATTCTAGAAAAAGAAAAGGCCATGAAGTTGAAGGGTGTACATGAAGAGTAGGAGTTGGTTTTGAAATGAGTTAGGGAGAGAACTAGGTGGGTTGAGTATGATCAAAATACATTGTATGCATCTATGAAATTCTTCAATCATAAAACCTTAAAGCATTCTGCAAACCCAAAGTGGCATTTGAGCAGCTACCTTCCATTTAATAACTAGGAATCAATCCACTATCACAAACTATCACCAGGTTGCTACTACTTGTCAGGTCTCATGGCATGCATTGAGGGAAATTTCTAGTTTGTCTCCTAAATCACTACAGGGGTCTTCCAACTGAACTTCTTCATTTCAGTGAATTTCCTCCCATTTGTTCCAGTACATCAGGGTTACCATTTACATTTCAAAATAAAAATCTGATCATGCTACTACTCTCCTTTAAAAGATTGTAAAATTATCTAGCAATAAATGAGATAAAATTTGAATCATTTAGATACCAATATAAAAACTCAGGAGGAGTACAAAATGTAGTCAGTAGGAACAATGCTGAAATGACCTACACAATATCAGTCTCAGATGAGAATGCTAAAATTATAGCCCAACTGTTCAATAAGCTGGAAAAAGCACAAAATCATATTCCAAAATTAAACATGCAAAATATGAGATATGTGGTAATTATAGTCTAAGAGCAAAAATATGCAAGTGAGACCAATAGAATATGAGATGCTGCAGAAGATACTGATGAACTGAAAATATAACAAAAAACTAACAATCAAACAAACATTTAAAATTTGACTGATGGTCTTGGGAGAAGACTCAGTAGGTAAAGATGTATGTCCTTAAGCCTTAGTAGTTAAGGCTAATCCTAAGGACCCACATGGTAGAAAGAGAGGGCAAGTTGTCTCCGACCTGTATATATGTGCTGTGTGACATGAGAATACCACATAATAAACAAATAAATGTAATTTAATTTTTTAAAGTTGATTGACTACGAAAAACACATAAGTAACTTGCTAAATTTTACTTAATTTTTGTTTAATATAAAAATACATATGGGGAGACTTTACATACTAAAATAAGTGTGTGTGTGTGTGTGTGTGTGTGTGTGTGTGTGTGTGTGTGTATTTGTGTGTAGACATCCCAGACATATACCATAGCTTTTATTTTAGGGGCCATCTGTTTTAACTAGATTCAATCCTAGGTATTGCATCAATGTTATTCTAATTTTAAAATACTTTTAAGCTTTATCATGCTTTGTAAAATATTTGAATATATATATATATATATATATGTAAACATGGTAAATTGGCTCATTTTAAAAGTTTGCTTTGTGATATGTAGGCTTTTGCTTATTTTTAAATATGTTCTCATATAAAACTATGTCTTCTGCAAATAAAGAATAAAGGCAGTTTTGCTATTATCAATTTTGTCTTTGTCCTGGCTGAGTCTTTGAACAGAATGTTGTAGAGAAAAGACTGAGGAAAGCTAGCTTGCCTCCCTTGATCGCACAGAAACATCTGTCTTTCAGTGTTACACATGATGCGAGCTATACAATTTTTGTGGATACCATCATCAAATTTAGAAATTCCCTTTACATATTTTGTAGTGCCCATTTGAAATTGTTGTGATTGTATTATTAAATGTTTGCCAAATTTATCAAATGTTAATTTTTCTAAATTCTTTGTGATTCTCATATAAATGTGGTGGATCACATTGATTGGGGGTATTTCAGCAACATGGAATGGGTAAAAATTGTGTAATGTTAGTAAACATCATAAAATGTTAGTCTCTAAGTGTAATATCTAATAAACTAGTTTTATAACTAAATTCCTGAGAAATTTTTTATTTTCTTTTCTCTCTCTCTTTTATTCTTGTGTGTGTGTGTGTGTGTGTGTGTGTGTGTGTGTGTTGGGAGGGGTGCCATATCTATCTTGTAGAAGCCACAGAATAACCTCATTTGTTTCCTCGGGTGCAGTCCATCTTTGCGTTGTTGTTTGAGACAGGGTCTCTTATGGTCCACAGGGTCTCTTAACGGCCAATGAGCCCAGGGATCCTCTACATGCTCAGACTGGGATTAAGTGTGTCCCCACAATCCTCTGCTTTTCTTAAGGCAAATCTGGGGACTGAACTCAGATCCCTGTGCTGGCAAGGTAAACACTTCACCAAATGAGTCTTTTCACCCAGAGTTGCTTTTAAAATTTTATTTTATTTGATTCTGAATTTGGAATATAGGTAATAGATGGTATAGGTGTTCTTCCTTTCTAAGACAGGTTCTCATTATGTTCCCATGCTGGCTTTGGACTCTTTTTGCAACCTAAGTTTATCTCTAGTCTGAGATTGTCCTACGTCTGCCCCCCAAATGTTAGGATTAGATGTGTGTACTACCATGTGTGACTGGGTCTCTATTTTCTGGAACAGCTTGTGTAAGTTTGGTGGTACATTCACTCATTAAGCATTGTGCGGGATACATTAGTAAAGGCTTTTATTTTCTATTTGCATTTTAAATATATGGTTCCATGGTATGTGGTTTACTTCTTGTCTGATGAGACACATGTAGTTAAATTTTATCACTCTTATGTGCAATGGGGTAGATATAACCCTTTTCTATTGTTGATAATTTTTCTCCCTTATCATGGATTTTCTGCAGTTTGATTTTTCTGTTCATCAATGTGGTTTTTATTAGAATTTATCTTATTTGTATTTTTCTTCATTTTATATTTTTAATAATATGTTTTGGTCATTTCTGACAATTATTTTGAAATCTATTTTTATAACTCCTGTTGCCTTTCTGATCACAGCCAGATGCAGATACTGGCCCATCACCAGCACAGATTCAATGACTGACTTCACTTATTTTTATGTAGTACTGGAAGGTTTGGGTTTTATTTATTTATTTTTTGCTAATATTTTATATCCACAACTTTCAATACTTACTTTGATTGTATCCACTCTGCATTTTGTTTTCATTTCAAGTATTTTGTATTTATTAAATTCCTTTGTAACCACATCCTATCTGCTCTACTGACCATCCTTGCATTTCCTATATTTTAATTATCTACTTACTGTGCTGCTGCTGTTTGCTTTTCTGCGGATGGAACCTAGGACCTCACACATGCCAGTGAGTGTTTTTTCACCAGGCTCCATCCTCAGCCTCAGAAATCAAGAGAAATGGTCACATTCTACCACAATCAATTCATTTCTGTGATGTATTTATCTAAGTTATTCTATTATTAATAAAAACTTGGGAGTCAATATTGGGATGCAAACCTGTTACATCAAGAAAGCAGTGGAGAAACGGCGGCAGACTCTTTCTCTCCACGTCCCAGATGGAAAAGACCAAGAAGTCTCCCTGTCTCTCTTTCTCTCTTCCTGCACCTCTCTATTTGGTCCTCCAAAATCTCTATGATTCATTCCAATCGGACAAGTGGTGGACTCTGCCCATGATTCAAGGTTTAACTTTACTAGCAGTGTAGGATTGTCAGGGCAAACAAATATCCCACCACATTTCTGTTTATTCAATTGAATTATGATTTCTA
Source organism: Peromyscus aztecus (assembly GCA_902168405.1). NCBI lineage: Eukaryota > Metazoa > Chordata > Mammalia > Rodentia > Cricetidae > Peromyscus > Peromyscus aztecus. The sequence continues at coordinate 40,807 of CABHPQ010166699.1, forward strand.
TGTATGATCCCATTCCTAACAAATTTCTGGTTCTCAAATATTGTTCTCAAAAACAAAGATTGTGGAGAATGTGCCATCTGACCTTCCTAAAACTCAACCACTTTATGGTATTTAAATTCTACAACGTTTTCAAAGAAGCCATCAAAAACATTTCATAATAAATATTTTAAAATGTGAATCCATATTTCAAAATTTGAATTATATATCTATTGAGATATTCAGTGGCCCATGTATGTAGGCATGTGCATACCAAGGCACACTTGTGCAGGTCAGAGGACTTTTGGGAGTCTTTTCCTTCCACCTTGTGTGCCTGGGGAATAGTACTTATGAGCTTGGCAGCAAGCACTTTTGCCCACTGGACAGTCACTGGCCCTAGAAAAGCAAATTCTTACCTTCTACAGTCCACTAACACTAACTATTTGTTCTCAAAACACTAGTATTTAGGCACATTGAATAGATAAAACAATTACTTTTTGCATGTACAAGGTGCCAATGTCACCTTGACAAGGTTAGTACAAATGACATGACATTAAAGTTTGTTAAATCTTTATCTTTATGCCTCTAAATACATACTATATCTAATATTTGTTTTATAAATGTGCAGTAGTTTATTGTACTGCAATTAATAATTAAGTAAATAAATACAAACATCTAGGGGGACCATTGTGAGTATATTTTAGTAATAATAAGTATATAACATCGTAAATCACCAGTGGGGAAAAGGATAATTACAAGTAAACTAATTACATCACTATAACAGCAGTTGGAATTTTTTCTATTAAATTAAATGGAATTAATTTACCCATGAAATAAATGTCTCTCTATGAGCACAGAGAACTAAACTGTAGTTTAAAAAAACAAATTTAAGAAAGATTTAAAACATTTCAAAATAGTATCATCACACCATAAATTACAATGAATTCAGAAAATAGGTCTAGTAAAAATGACTTGCTCTCAACAGATGATTTAAAGGTGAGGTAACCCTAAGATATTCAGTTAAGTGTGAAGATAAGGAAGCAAAGAGAAAATAATGAGAACAGAAAATTGTGAAGGGAATGAAAAGGAAGATGATAATAATTTAGAAAAGAATAAAAAGGCAGCAAGGGAAAGAGATGGAAGACAGAGGAAAGAAAAGTGGGAGGCTGGAAAGAAAGAGACAACGTGAAAGAAATAGGCAACAGGGAAGGAACAGGCAGGAAGGGCAAAGGAAGTGACAGGAGCCTGTCCCCATGATTTACCTACCAAAATCATGGAGGAGCTTAGCTCCCCAAATCACACATTAATGGGATTCAGAAGACAGAAAATGGTGTTTAAGGGGAAGCCTCCATAATGGAATGCTGTTGGCTGTAAGCAGAGCAAAGACACAGACAGACAGACAGACAGACAGACAGACTATTGCTTGGTTTTTCTATGGGATGCATTGCTTGCCTAGGAACTGACAACAAAAGTGGCCCAGCCCCAAGACTGGAGCTATGGGGTGTACCTGCCTTGGATGCATCTGTGTGAATACGGACAGCAAAGAAGAAAGGATGTTTCAAACATGAACATGTAGGAATGTGGTATTTATGCCACGTCTGAAGTTCATGGATATTTTAATGAAGAGTTTCTTCTTTATTATACATGGAATGTATGTTCAGTATAGAGCATTTGGAAAATATTAAAACCAAAACAACAATAAAATTACCTGAAAGGTTCCCATGTCAAATTAAGATCTCTGAATATCTGAGACAATTACCTTGTGTCTTGTTTTGTTTTTTAGACAGAATCTTGTCATCCCAGTTAACTTTGAACTCACTATGTAGCTAAGGATGACCTTGAACTTCTGGTCCTCTTGCCTATACTTCCAGAGAACTTGGATCATGAATGAACCACCACACCCAGGTTATATGATTCCAGTGATTGAACTTGGTACTTTGTGTATGCTAAGAAGATGTCCTAACACCCTATCTATATCTTCTTGCAATTTTATATAATTTAAGATCATCGATATCTTTGTTTTACAAATTTGTATTCAGATTTATTCCTTAGCTTTAATTACCAAAAGGAAAAATAAGATTGAAAAAATGGAGGCTGATGATTTTATGTTCTTAAATGTTCATTTCTCTGTATATTTTTAATGGAAGACTATAAGAGCCTCTTCCTATAGTGATTTTTAAAGTAAAGCTTTTGTGTTATTAACTTCTTAGGAAAGATATTAGATAATGTTTTATTTACTCTGTTTTCCATTGGTTTCCATGTTGGTTAGATAGTCTTATTTTTCTTTTTCCAATTTTCTTCTCATGCTATATTTTACTTCATGTGGCCCAGAGAGCAGTTAAGCCTGTCTCATACATGCTTTTGTTTTTTCAGCTCCAGTCTCACTTGTCATTAAATAAAACCGTGGTCTTCTTAAATAACTATCCTTCGAAAGAAAAGCAAGCATCTGACCTCTGTCCATCCAGCCAACTAAAAGTTGTACTTCTTGATCATGAGGCAATCACAGTTGACTTCTTGGTGGGAATATTAGCAATATTTATCCAGAGAAATGTTCTGTAATTGCCAGTGATGCTATAAAAACATAGCTTTGTAATAGTGGAATAAAATTAAATCCATATCTCATCGAGAATGTTCTTTGTGTCATCTTTGGACAGAGGTCAAATATGCAATGTGACACTAAGAGCTGTCAACTATCAGATGTCATAGGTCATAAAGATATCTCTTATTGTAAACGTATTTGTTCTTTTGCTCCAATGAAAGTGATCCTCAGAGCTATTAACTTCCATGTTTCCTCTCTCAGAATGTGATGATGGAGTCATTTCATACAATGATTTTGTATATGCAAAGTTAAAGTTTCTCTCTATTTGGGTAACTCAACTGAAGTTGTTATAACTATCTCTGCTTGGATGCTGCATTCATAAGTAGGCTCTCCAAAACTGATGCTCTGATTACTGAAATGCTTAACATTAAGTGAAGGCATGGGCTGCTTTTAGACATTTGCTATTTCTATGAATTATGCATATTATAGAATTTAATCAAAGTAGTAAGTAGGTGATTCCAATTTAATTCAATATAGAATATCTTAACTCTCACACACATTGCAAATGACCCTATATATGTGTAGAAATAAAAGGATTATCACTGTCAAAAATTAATTATCTTTGCTATGAGTAGAGAGCAGATTCAATCACCACATCTCCTTTAAGATATATTTTGAAGATGAGGATAAAGGAGCAATGAAAAATTGAAATAGATGCTGAGCTATCTTTCAGCCATACAAGAAAACAACACAAATTCAGGATCTATCTTTGTGGGAGCAGGCGATGAATCTCTGTATAGTAGAACTGGATGAGCCTGGGCTGCCTTTCTTTTCTTGGAATGGCACATGTCCTCCAGTTTTACATAGTTCCATCTATAGCCCCATATAATGAAGATTGCTACTTTAGTAAATGTGACTCAGGATAAAACCCTGACAGAAAAATATTCTAGGCTCAGGCTGCTTATTTGATTTCTGGCTCTATTAAGTATTAATAAAGCTCTGTCTAAATCCTTTAATCTCGCTGTGACTCAGTTTCTTTATATGGAAAAGGAAATCATAAAACAAATTATCTCAGGATGTTCTCTGACTAGAATGAGTCCTACACATTTAATATTAAGATTATTTATCTTACGGGGCTGAAGAGATGGCTCAGTGGTCAAGAACTACTGTTTTTGAAGAAAACCTGAGTTCAGTTCCCAATACCCATATTATGTAGCTCACAACCACCTGTAAGTCTGCTTCTAGAGGATCTGGCACCCTCTTCTGGCCTCCATTGGCATTTGTACACACACAGCATACATTCACATCCACATAAATAAAAACAAAATTAACAGATTATACAGCATATGATAAATCATTGGAGCAAAAGAATACTGACTTTGTAAATTTAGAAAACAAAAGAAGAAAACAAAGATGGGAGACAGGGATGAAAAAAGAATAAAATACAAAAATTCATTCTAAGATCAGCTCAACTAGAGACTGGAAAGATGGTTCAGCAGTTAAGAATGCACACTGATCTTGCAGAGGACCTGAATTTTCTTCTTAGTATTCACATTGGACAGCTCACAACTGACTGCAAATCCTGTTCCAAGGGATCTAATGCCTTCTTTTAGCCTCCATGGGCACTTCTGCATTCATATGGCATAAATACATATACATTAGGCATACAAATACACCTATGTACAATAAAATAAAAAATGAATCAATAAATCTTGAAAAAGACTGACTTGATCATATACTTTCTCATCCACCCTATTTCAAGTTCTTAAATACACAATCATCTTATCAGTGAAACTCTAGTCTCTACAGCATTATTTGATAACATGGGTGGCTAGTCAAAAACAAAGTTGGCTGAATATATAAATGAATAATCAAGAATATTCACACATAAATACATATATGTGAATGTATATAATGACATCTGCATATCTGGTACAAATAAGATAAAATAAACCACATAAAATATTTTATAATTTTTCCAAATATTTTATGACTATCTCCAAGCTTCATATTACATTAACCAATGGATTAAAACATGTTTTCTGTTTCCAGAAAGGAGAAACTTATGCCCCCTACCCCCAAGTCAAATAGGCAAATAACATTTTCAATATAAAGAGATATATTTATGACCTATGAAGCATGATAATCTCTATAAAAGGTATGTTTTAGAACATAACCTACATGAGGCTCAAAAATGATCCATAAACTCAAAGGCAAACAGGAGGGAATGGACATAGGTTTCAATCTTTCTTCATTGTAGATACAGCAGGTGTCAAGATCTAACCTAAGCTGTAACATGATCAACCCACTACCTTTACCGTTTTATTAACATACATAAAGTCAACTTGAAGGCCTCTAAAAACATTATTTGTGTTAAGGATCCCTCTGAAGAAGGTTACAGAGGGCATGACACCCAGAATTAAAACAAACAAATGAACACATAAAAACAAAAAGTTGCCTATGATCAAAGCCAGGCATAATTTCCCCAGCTGTCTTCCTTGCACTCACTTGATGGGTTGTCTGTACTGTGGAGGCTGACCACTGGGACCCTTGGACCTGGAATTTAAAAACACATATATATAGGTTTTTAAAATCATGTAAGGTGCCTGGGAAGATGACTGAATGGGCAAAGGTCATGCTTATGACTAAAGTTATGCTTCTCAGGAAGGCCATGTGGCAGAATCCCCCCCCCCTTTTTTTTCAAATGGAAGTACTTTACATCTAAAAATACAAAAACCCAGAATCAAAATAAACAGAATTCATGCCACTCATTACATTTAAAGGGGATGTATGGATTCCATTTCATATCTGAGAAATACACTACCACATTAAAGGAAAAAAGAGGCTTTTTAATACATCCTTGCAAGTTTTCTCTAAACATATCCATGTAAGAGTATGACATGATGTCAAGAGACAAAAGAAGGAATAAGGGGCAGAGCCACTGATCAGCACCAAATGAAGGAGAGCAGAGGAGGCGAGTTCACATAACTCCCCAAATCCTTGTATGCATGGGTATGGGTATTCTGTGTGAGCAGGTCAATCTGTGTGCAGGTAGAGGTCAAAGGACAAGCTGGGGCATGGCTCTTCAGTTACCATTCATCTTTTTTTTTTTTTTTTTTGGTTTTTCGAGACAGGGTTTCTCTGTGTAGCTTTGCGCCTTTTCCTGGAACTCACTTGGTAGCCCAGGCTGGCCTTGAACTCACAGAGATCTGCCTGGCTCTGCCTCCCGAATGCTGGGATTAAAGGCATGCGCCACCACCGCCCGGCTTTTTTTTTTTTTTTTTTTTTTTTTTTT
>CABHPQ010166700.1:0-27729 GCA_902168405.1 Peromyscus aztecus
AGTGGTTCGGTCATGTCCAGAAGCTACTGGCTTGCTCCAGTCCTCCCTAACCCCTGGCTCTTAAATATCTCCATCATTTCTTCTCTGATGGTCCCTGATCATGGGGGTGGAAGGTGGTATAGATGTTCTGTTTACTGCTGAGCACTCCACTGACACTTATTCCTTGCACTTTTATCAGTAGTGTGTTTCTGTGCAAACCACTATACATTGCACAAAGAAATTTCTCTGATGAGGCCTAGGAGCTGCTCTAATCTGTGAGTACAGAGATCAAATTTATAGTGTAGTTTGGTTTTGTTCATTTGGCAGAATAATAGTAGTAGGTTCATGCCCCGGGCTTATAAGCTTCTCAACCATGGTCTCTTGGCCAGATTTACAATACCAAATAGGTGTTTCCTCATGTTGAGTGGGCTTTAAATCTCATCAGAAAGTGGTTGGTTACTCCCAAAATGTTTATACCACTATTGTACCCATATTTTGCTATGTAGGTCATTACTGTGGCTCACGGAGTTGACAGTGGGGTAAAACTGTTGATAAGTTTTCCCATAACAGCATATGCAGCTCTTTTGATTATGAAAGTTAGTCAACAATGAAAAAGAGTCCTGGCTAGTATCAGTTTGATCTTTACATGTTCTGGAACACCTCTGACAAACAACTAAAGGGGAGGTATCCTGCATCTGGCAGTGGAATTTTTATTTGGCAAACTATGACTTCTTGGATAAGCATATTTCTCCACACGGGGTAATTTCAACTATTCTATATGCATATATATCCATATATATGCATATTTAAGGAGTTTATATGATAGTAGGCATTCATATGGCTTTTTATCCATCCTTAGTGTTCATTTTCCCTCCTCAACCCACTTCTCTGCCCTGCTCTCCCATCCCTCTTCCTATAATATATTTCTTTGTGGGAACATTGCAGCAGCATATGAAACATGAAGTGAGATAATTAGTTTATGCCCTTTAGATGCTCTTTCAAGTCCAATGACTTCTTTTTATACCTCTGTCAGTTTTTCTATCACTTTACTACTGTTCAATACAATGTTCCTTTATGTCACTCAACTATCATTATAGCCTGTGCAGATGTTATTCAATTTCCTCTATCCCTGGATAAACTAATATCAAGTAGATATTTGAATTGTAATGTTAGGATCAGTAAGACTTCTAGAAATCATTTGTAAGAAAAGAAAACATTTATTCCAGAGGTTATTCATACTTCCAAATTATTTTTGACATTTTTGTAGTAGCCAGATTACCTCCGGTTTCTAGATAATTATGATTAAAAACTACTGACTTCAGTTTAACCTCAAAGAACTCTAGTATTTTCCTTTACTAGCCTTAAGTCCTGCCTAAGTTCTAAAACACCCATTTACAGATATTGATGTCTTCAGAGTAACAGTCAGCTCAGAGCTTTTCACACCTTTCGGTCAATGTCCTCTAACACTCCCAAAGTCAGACTAAGAAAAGTGTGGCCAAGCAGAATGCCAAAACAAGGCATCAAGAGTCTCGCTGTTTTTTTTTTTTTTTTTTGCTTAGCAAGCACATGCATGAAATAGAAGCTATCCAAAGACTTGCTGGCCCAACATCCTTATTGAAACTTTGTGTGAATATTCATGTACCATGCTCTACAGTAATAACTTTAAGTTATCATAGCCTGTTTTGTCATTGATGACAGACCCAAGGTACTGCATAACCCAGAAAAGGAAGTTTGGAGGGATTCTGGTGTTTTATCCAAAGTTCTATGTGAAAAAAAGCTAAAAGAAAAAATATTGAAAGTTCCATGTAGTAAAAGTAAAAGTGCTTGGTTTGTTCATCAGCGTTTATGAGCTTCTGAAGTCTAGCCTTTCCTCATCCTGTTAGAATGACTGAAAACAGTTGCAGAAATTTTTGTGGCACTCACAGCTTACCTCTCTGAACTCCGGTTCCAAACACTGTCATAAGCACTCAATTGCACTTAATTGTGCCCTCCTTTGGATCACTGTTTATATACTTTATGCTTATTTGATTCTCAAACTACATACCAATTCTTCTATGATAGAACAATATTTATAACTATACCATACTCATGCCTGTGACTTTTGTGTTCAATAAGAACACAATACTGCTGATCCTTTAGGAGATGAGAGAAATTATTTGGGATTCTTTTTTGTTATCCAAAGGATGTTCACAGTAACAAATTCCACACAGGGAACTGCTTGATAGAACTTTTATTTTATATTTTTAATTTTAAAATTGTACTTTTTTATCATTTATTTCTATCATCTATCTATCTATCTATCTAATATATGATATTCTCTGTTTCTTTGTCTCTGTCTCTCTGTGTCTTTCTGTATCTGTTTCTCTCTGTCTCTGTACATACGTGTAGAATGTGTGCATTTTGGACATCTTTGTAGTCATCAGAGGACAACTTTTGGAAGTCAGTTCTCTCCTTCAAATGTGTGGAACCTGGAAATCAAACTGAGGTCAACAGGCTTGGTAGTAGCAGCAAAAGCCTATACCCACGGAGCCCTGGTAGAAATATTTTGAAGAACAATCTAATATAGGCTAAGCTATGACCTAATATGTGGTACATCACAATTTTGACCTAGTTCTTAACCTCTGTGGGATCTCTGTGCCTTTTCTGAGCCTTGTTTCCCTCATCTGTAAAATAATTTTTGTACTTCAATGACTTTCTATGAGAACTGGAGATGAGAGCAGGCATACAGAGTCTCCATGAACTACAAGTCCTACTTACATACAAGGGATCTGGAACTCCAGCACTAATAATTTCGCTACTAATATTAACCTTGGATGAATGGTATCTCTATAAGAAAAAGAAGGGGCAGTCTGCACAAAATTTCTTCTCATCTCAACTCCTTATGCTAATGGCAAGGCTGCGTGGGATTGTCTGAGGTGGCTGTGTAGGCCAGACCTTCTAAAGTGAGAACTGAAATCTCGTTTCAAAGGGCTTCTCAGCCACATACTGTTTGCCAGTGCGCAGGCTCACTGCCCACGTGCAGGCCGCTTGCGTCTTTGGGAAGGGGTGGTGTGATTCTATGAGACGTGTTACTGTCAGTGCAGATGGAGAAATGCCACTCGCTCCGAGTTTATGGTTCCAACAACTCCGTCTTCTGCCTGCCACATATCAACTCACAGCTGCATGCTTATCTTTGGATTTTTATTCCAAAAGGAGAGAAAATGAAATCTACAAGCAAAATATTGTCTTACTTTCTTTCAAAGTACAAATGGGATTTTTTTTTTTCTCAAGATACCTTCCTATACATAGAAAGTTCCATTCTTTGACATTTTTCTCCCCTCTTGACAAGGGCGGTAGGAATGACAGTGTGGTTAATAGAGATGGGCATGGAGCAGACATATTCCCAGACTGACTGCTGAGACACAGCTTTATTGAACAGCAGTTAGAAGGTTTGAGAGTGCTAAAAGGGTCTGAAGACTTTCCACAGAGGCATTAGGAATAAACACAAAGGTGTTTGGACTTCTCCATTTCATGACCTTGCTACAGCTCCACATAAAGTAAACTAAAGCAAAGGAGGCCATGGGATCCCTGAGGCTGGATTTCTAAAATAAAAAAAAGAAAGAAAGAAAAAGAAAAAAAAAAACTGTGGCAATCCCAAAACCACTTCACTACTAAAGTGCTCAAACTCTGAACTTTTGTTTTCTTCTGAGAAAATGGTTTTTAAATATTTAAAAATGCCCCAATTTCTTTCTAGATTCCCCAAAATGCAAAAGTTAAAAGAGAAGGTCAGAAAAGCAAGGCTAATTGTGGGGTCTCTGGCACTTCTCTGAACTGCTTTATAAAAAAGAGATAATCTTACAGGGTACAACTTTTGTCACCAAGTTTCAATGGCCTGGACAGAAAATATTCCGCATTCTTTACTCTGGAGTCTGAGGTCCTCTATAAATGTTCTCCTAAAATGCATTCTGTGCATCTGTGGTTTCCAAATGCCCTAGGCAGTCCATATGTGGGCTCTATGTGCTATCATTTCTCTCACTGTTGAGCAAATCAATACTTCCATGACCTTTGTTCCTAGTCTCCCTTCAACTTGGAGCAGTCTTCTAGCTGTTGAGACCTGTTAGTGTTCTTTAAGTCCCTGTTGGAAGCTTACACCTCTACAATCTACTAACTTCCAAGTGGAATTTTTACTTTCTGTTGGATATTTATATATTTTATTACTGACTCATTCACTCTCATTTGGTTAGACATCACTAAATACCCAGTTACTCACGAGTAATCTGAGGACAGAATCACATATCATTTGGCTTTAGGTTTGTTCTGTGCTTTGAAGTACCAAGTGCTTCCTACACACGAAGCAAGTAGATGAATGAACAGGTGACTGAGACAATGGATGGATGAATGAGAAACTACCAGAAGCTTACAGAATAAGTTGTGAACTCAAAGGGATGTCTAAAGGCTTGTCTTAATCCTACCTCCAGATGTTTGTTTGATACAGTTGAATGAGGAGGTGTGCATACAGCTTTGAATATCTACTAATATTGTTAATTTTAAGTGTTCCACAGTCATTTATTTGAGGAACTTGATCTTACCCACTCTTTAGAAACTGATTTGTAACCTATAAAACCACAGAAATCCTCCTGTGGCAGCTCATGAGACTCAGATGGTCCTTACCTATTCCTCAACTTTGCCACCTGACCCAAAGTGTTTCATTCACTGGACTCTAGGTATTGTTCTAAGGATGGAAAAAGATACAACTTGGATTAAGTAGACCTTTCTTTAAGAAATTAAGCAATAAGGGGGACTCTCTTCCTGTCATGGGGGATAATAATCAATTCAAGTTCAATTACTTTCATTTGAAAGCGAGAAAATTAAATTATAATCAATAAAGATATATTAAGAAATTATTCTAACATTGTCACTTTTTCTAAATAATTGATTGTACATCAGAAACATTTCATTAGTCAATAAAAAACTATCCCCTATAGTCATCTATAGGGATAAATTGCTCATTGTTTACAAAACTTATACCACCATATCTTCCTGGAATACCTGCAAATCATTGTTAATGGGATTGCTTTTTATACTATGCGGTATTATCCATGCTTTCAAAATTTCACCGTGAAGGGTATTCTGGTTAGTTTTTCATGACTTGTCACACACTAGAATAATCTGAGCAGAGAGAAACTCAATCAAGAAGATGTCTATCAGATTGGCCTGCAGAGCGAGTCCATGGGGCATTTTCTTGATTATGTTTGATGTGGCAAGGCCCAGCACACTGTGGGCGGTGCTACCACTGGGCACGTGATGCTTGGTATATAAGAAAACAATCTGAGCAGGCCATGGAGAGCAAGTCAGTAATTCCTCCATGGTATTTGTTTCAGTACCTGCGTCCTAGTTTCCTGCCTTGAGTTCCTTCCCCGACTTCCTTCATGTTATGCTGGAAGTTGACATAAGCCCTTTCCTCCCCAAGTTGCTATTGGTCATGGTGTTTATCACAGCAGTAGAAAGCAAACCAGAGCAAGGGGTACTTGGAATCAGACTCATGATTTCCAAGGCTCTCCTGAGATAATAAATGATCTGATCATTTATGAGTAAAGGTAAACACACACAGACACAGACACAGACACAGACACACAGACACAGACACAGACACAGACACAGACACACACACAGAGAGAGAGAGAGAGAGAGAGAGAGAGAGAGAGAGAGAGAGAGAGAAGAATACATCTATCGAGAGGAAAAAAAACCTATTATTCCTATTAGTAAGAAGGAACTACAGAATGAATTGTGTGAACATTGCATGCTCCCTGGGAATAGAGAACTACAAGAGAGCATGCATTGTAAACTGGTTCACTTGGAAAAGCAGAGTCTCCACACAGTTCCACTCCATGTGGAATGTTGTATGACTAAATGCATAGCTCAATTTGTAGTTATGTCTACTTACCTCAAATCTTGTATCTATTCAATATTGCTGATCATGAGCAGATTACTCTGGCCTCCAATGCTCATAAGCTTCATTCATAAAACAGGTAGAAATAATTCCCATAATTCTTAGGGGCTTGGGCAAAGATATAAGAATTGACATAAATGATATATGACAGGCATAGCATATATAAGAAGTGTTCTGCAAACTCTCACTTTTAGTGTCAACATTTGTGAATTCAGCCATAAAAGAAAATTGAAATTCTTGACATGAAATTTTATTCATTGGTTTGGTAATCCATTTGGGTTAGCAAAATATAATATGAAAGTAGTGATTTTTTTTTATTCCATAGGTCACTAGAAGCAAATGCTGACATATTTTAACATTTTAAATGTTTTAAAAAATCGTAAAATGAAAACAACCTACTTAGCATCAATAACAGAAACAAGAAAATAATTTTGCTAGTAATTTTCATTGTGTGGTAATGATGGTCCCACTTTTTGCATGTGTGCATATGTGCTCCTCTACTGGTACAAAAGTGATATCAGATATCTTTTTTCAGACTTTGTTTGAATGAAATAAAAAAATTCATCTAGTTATATGCTTTTGGGGTCCCAAAGCATATTGTATTTCCCCAATAATGCATTCAATGAAGGCATCAGCTTGATGGATGAAGTTATATGTTAATATAATCACTGGATATCTGTCCATATTTGAATGATGTTAAGAATAGTGAATAGGCCGGGTGGTGGTGGCACATGCCTTTAATCCCAGCCCTTGGGAGGCAGAGTCAGGCAGATCTCTGTGAGTTCAAGGCCAGCCTGGTCTACAGAGCAAGATCCAGGACAGGCACCAAAACTACACAGAGAAACCCTGTTTCAAAAAACCAAAAAAAAAAAAAAAAAAAAAAAAAAGAATAGTGAATAGGGAACTAAAATGCTTTGTAAAAATCAGCATTCAGTTGAATCTACAAATGTAAAATCATTTTGAATTATTTGAAAACTGACAAAGAAGGGAGGTGCTAACCAGGCATGCTTTTACTTACTTATAGATCCTGTACTTTGGATGTGGAGGTAAAAAGATCAGGAGTTCAAGGCCAGCCTCAGCTACATAGCAAGCTCAAGGTCAGTCTGAGCTACTTAAGAAAATCCAGGGAAGAGATTATTTAAGTGAATATCTGTTGAGGTATTTTCCTTGTTAAAGGTAATGGATGAGTTCAGACTACATATCTGCTATTGCTAGTAGTTTTAGCTGGAGTCATCTTTGTAGATTCCTGGGAGATTCCCTTGGGTCAGGTTTTCACTTGACCCTAAACTACACCCACCCAGCAGTAGTCTTTTTCAGTACTCTCCCCCACTGTAACCAGGGCTTAAAGAGGCACACAGAGACCTTTAACTGACAATCAGGGAGTCTGCATGGGACTGACCTAGGCACACTGTATGTATTTACAGCTGTGTACCTTGGTCCTCTTGTGGAACTCCCAACAGTGGTAGCAGGGGCTGTCCCTGAGCCTTTTACTGCCTTTTGGGACCCTACTCCTCAGACTGTGTTGCCTTCCTCAGCCTGAACACATAGGGAGGTGCTTAGTCTTACTGCAACTTGATATGCCATGCTTTGTTGATATCTATGGGAGGCCTGCCCTTTCCTGAACAGAAATGGAGGAGGAGGAGGAGTGGACTGGGGGTGGGGGTGGGGTGAAGACAAAGGGAGGTCAGGGGAGGGAAGGAGGGAGGGGAAACTGTGACCAGGATATAAAAAAGTAATGGATGAGAAACCATAAAGAGTGCTTAAATAAGCATGCGTGTAAATGTTTGCAGACATGGCAGTGAATGTAGTTCTACTTAATACTCAAAGTAAGGCTCTGATGTGTTTGACATGGTGGTAATTTAAGAGTCCATTTTTGTATTCAGGTAGACTGGAGCTCCAGTCCTACCTCTATCATCTTCTGGTTGCATGAATATGAACAAAACACACCTTCATTATGTCATGTATAAAGTGAGGTTAACAAATCTGTCTTCTGAGTTTTATCTCAGCATTTTGTAAAACAAAATAATGATCCTGGCACAATGATTTCAAACCACTTTTCAAGTGGCCTTTAGTGTTAGTCATCCTTCTCCATATTCCCTCCTGCTCCTTGTCCTCCCCTTTTCTTCCCCACTTAATCCATCTACTCTACTTTCCCCTTTGTAACACTATATTCTCCGTACATGACATGTAGTAATTGGCCAATAAGAACACGTTTCTCATGTTTCACATGCCCTCTGTGCAGCCGTGGAAGCTTTGGAACAGCAAAAAAGTAGAAACTCTGAAACCAAAAATCTTCGCTAATGGGAGATTTGGCAAGAAGATGTGAAATCCATGTATTCATAGGGACTGCTAAGATTCTTGGAGTTCCACCCACAAGCCACATTTCCAAGTCATTTCCCCCAGAATCCAGTCAAGCATGCCTTCCTCTTGTCACACTCAGCATTCTCCTTCCTGGTGAAAACTCTGAGAATTCCTATCACACATGGGATTTGCCATATGGGGTGTTTGAAAAAAAAAATCAATGCAAACCAGTAGCTGATTACAATAAACACACATATCTCTACCTAAAGCAAGTTGGAAGATGAAGGGGGTTGACGGAGGGGATGCTGTGCTTGCTCCAACCATTCAGGATCTCTCTTCTCTCTGAACTCAACTAAGCACACACTCAGAAAGAGAGACACTGCTTGAAGATCCTGGGCAACAATTTTATAACCAAGTTGCAAAATGTTCTCCTCTTCCTCCTATTTTACTTGTCTCAGATCTTAGTCCTTGCAAGGAAAGATGGGAAAGTGGTATCATCCTGAGTAGCCAGCTTGATTGAAATTACAACCATAGCTAATGTTTCCACACTAGATGCCATTCACACAAGCACAGGCACACACACTTACAAAGTGCTGCTTTGAATGAGAAGACAAGCTTAGCCATAACATTTACAAAGAAAAGCTAAAAGTCAGCCTAACATTTTCTTAAACTTAGCACGGGCTGTTGAACACTTAAGCAGGAGAAAAGAAGTATGTATCAATTTCAGATGTAAATGGCTTTTTATCCATTGATTCCCTTTCAAGGTACTTATCTGAAGAAAATAAGTAAAAAATGTACAAAGATTTATATAAAAGAATACTCATTACAGTATTATTGGGATAGAAAAATAGATTAAAATGTACATCAGTAGAGGATTCAGTGGGTAAATTATGGAGCATTTGTAAGAAGTGGCACTCTATAGCTTTTGGATATAAAAAGTATTTCCACACACATTGGCAGTTGTATGATAAGTTGCAAAATTATAAATCTAATAAGTGCTAAGCATTCATCAGCATCACTGTGAAGAGCATTCTGTGCGAAGGCTTCTCTGTAAAGCTGAACAGCACAGCTGTCCGGTCAACATCTGCTTCTGTGCTTGTATGTGGTTCTTTCTCTATCTGCATCTTCACAGATTGCATTTGTTATCACGGTCACATCGTGTTCCTTTTTTACTGAAGTTGCTACTGAAGGAACATCAACACACTTTAGTTGCAAGAAGCTCTACATCTATTTGGTGATGCTCTTCTCTTCCTCTGAATAATGTGAGAAAATTGGAAGCATTGTGCAGCACAGCTATGAGGATGTGTGGAGAAAGAAGGAGCGGATCAGCTTGGCTTCTTTTCCCATAGACAGACAAACCACAGTACACCCCATCCTGTAGAGTAGTGAAAACAGTCATTCAGGGTTAGAAAGACAGGCTTTGGCTAGCCTGGTATTCTACATAGCCCACCACTATGAAGACCTGGGAATATGTCGACTTGCTTCACAGAGTTTCTTCCTTTTGGTTCCCTTTCTGAGTTCTCAAGACAAACACTGTGAGCAGAGTGGCAGGTTACAAAATTAGTACACACCAAATCAGTAGTCTTTGTATATACAAATGACAATCATTGAGAAAGAAACTGGGGAAGTAGTACCTTTTACAATAGCCTCAATAATATCTTGGAATAACTTCGACCAAGCAAATGAAAGACTTGTACAATAAAAACTTTAAAACATTGAAGAAAGACATCAGATCATGCTTATGGATCCTTAGGATTAAGATTTTGAGACTGGCTTTCCTACAAAAACACTACAGACTCAATGTAATCCTCCTCAAAATTCCAATACAATTCTTCATAGAAAATTAAAAGAACAATTTTTAATTTCATATGGAAACTCAAAAGCCCAGATAATCCTAGATAATAAAAGAACTGCTGGAGGTATCACCATCCCAGATTTCAAGTAGTAATACAGAATGGTAGTAAAAAAAAAAACAAAACAAAAAACAAAACAGCATGGTATTGGCATAAAAACAAACATGTTTATCAATGGAAGAGAATCAAAGACCTAGACATAACTCCATGCACCTATATACACCTGATTTTTTTGACAAAGAAGAAAACATACACCAGAGAGCAAATGGTGCTGGTAAAACCAGAGATCTACACACAGGAGAGTAAAACTAGATCCTAGCTATCAACCTGCACAGAACTCAGCTCCAAGTGTATCAAGAACTTCAACATAAAAACAGACTCCCTCAGTCTTACAGAAGAGAAAATAGGGGACACATTTGAATTCTTTGGCACAGGAGACTCTGAGTAAGACACCAAGACAACTAAACTGACCTCATTACTAAACTGGACCTCATGAAACTAAAAAGCTTTCACATAACAAAGAACGTGATTATTCAAGCAAAGTGGCAGCCTACAAAATGGGGGAAATCTTTACTAATTATGTATGTATTTGACAAAGGGTTAGAATCTAGAATATACAAAGAACTAAAATCAAACAAACAAAACCGAACACCAAGAAAATAAATAGCCCAATTAAAAATGGTGTATAGACTTAAGCAGAGTTCTCAAAAGATGAAATGCAAATGGTTGGGAAACACTTAAATGTTCCACATCCTTAGTCATCAGGGAAATTCAAATTGAAGCGACTTTAAGCTTTCATATTAACTTAGTCAGAATGACCAAGATCAATAAAACAAACAACAACTCATGGTGGTGAGGATGTGGGGTAAAAGGAATGAATACTCATCCATGGCTGATGGAAGTGCAAACTTGAACAATCACTATATAAATCAGTGTGGTGTTCTTCAGGAAGCTGGGGATCGATCTATCTCAAGATACAGCTATACACATCTATATAATCCACCCACAAGACTCTACATCTTGCTACAGAGATAGTTGCTCCTCCATGGTCATTGCTATATCCTTACCGATTTTTGTGTGATTTTTTTTTGTTGTTATTATGTTTTGGTTTTGTGGGTGCTTTTTAAAATTTATTTGCTATTCTGTTCTTTTCTTCTTTTTTTGAAAGAAAGAAAGAAAGAAAGAACATGAAAGTATGTGTATAGGGAAGTGCACCTGGGGGGACTTGGAGAGAGGGGAAAGAATACGATCAAATTGTAGTATATGAAAAAAATTAAAAATAATAAAAATGTTGGATTGTATCAACTTTCTTTATGAGTTCCATCAGTCACTAATTCTTCTGAGGTAATGTTTCCTCAACACTTCCAGACATTTCAACTAATATGGAAAGCTAACAGAGGGATTTCAAGGCACATACATATAAGTATTCACCAGATGAGAATGGAAATTTTTCCCTGATGATAAAGCGCCCAGTAACTCTGTAGCCCAGGGCTCTTGAAAAATTGAATGTAAACATTTGGGGTAGGAACTTCTGTGACAAGCTGTCATTGTTTCATGTCCCTCACCAGGTCTGAAAGTACATACAGGTAGTAGTGTCTCAAAAATATTTTTCAAGCTTAACTGACTTGAATGAACTAGTTATAATTTAATCTGAATGTTTTGAAGTCTGTAGAATATCCTAGTATTCTCCTTTCAGACAAATGTTCAAACTATTTCCAACAAAAGTAAGGCCTTACACAAGAAAATTTGGCAGTGTTGACCCGTGAGGCAACAAAAGTGAAAAGGCTTCCTGTTGGCTCTAGGATGATTTCACAAAAAGGAAAAATCGTATCTTAGCAAGAAGTCCACTGTGAGCTGAGAAATAAGAGTATTATTACTCTTTGGAGAAAGGCTCCCATGAGCTTGAAAGATGCTCCAGTGCCTGTGTCAATAGAATGTGTTCGACAGTCACACCCAAGAGAGAGGCACCCTCAGAGCCTATTACTGTCCTCTCAAATCCAGGGGCGGTGTGACTGAAGCACAGAGATCACAGTACCCTCAGGTATGAATATGACAAAAGAGCCTTGGGTAATCTGGCTTCTGAGCAGAGGTTTAGGAATGCTATGCCTTCCTTTGAGTCCTGGCTGAGGCAGTGGAACTTATTTCCAGAGGCCTTTCATCTCATCACTTGCAGTTTGAATCCAGTTTAGTATAGACCATACAAATGTTCTCTTCTCCTATTGTCTCCTGGCTGAGTGAGCTGCTGCTGGTTTGAATTGCCCACTGATTTAATTGCTTCCAATTTAAAATAAGCTTTTCCCCTATATGAAAGTGTATTTTTGTTGTCAAAAATAGGAAAATAGTTATTATTGAAAGGCTGAAAAAAAAAAGTTCCCCAAATCTCACCTACACATATAACAGATGTATGTACGTATGTGTGTATGGGCTACATGTTAGAGATTAATGATCAAACTGGTTGTTAGTATACATAAGAATAAAATATATGCATATGCATGTTAATTTTAAACATATTTTAATAGGTTAAAAACATACTGTAAAGCAGTTCCATTCTTCTCCTATTTTATTCATGTTTAGTTTGCTTAAATTGAAATATTTCATTCTGCAAGGATGAGGGAGGACCAGAAGATTAAAAAGCCAACAAAACTTACAAGGCTGAAGAAGTTTTGAAAATTACAAAATCTACAAAGTCTCACAGACAAGAGAAAATTGCTGGGAAGAGGAGACTCTTCAGTGGCACCGACTGCAGATTGTACAGGGATCTCTGGAAATATCTGTGAGTCATAATCCCTGCTGTGATAATTCGCGATAAATGCTTCTCCTGAGTCTGCCAACCAGTAGGCAAACCTTCATCTGTGCTCATGTAGGTACCCTCACTCATGTTCCTGTAAGTAACTCCATGAGACTCATGGCTTCACCACATTGATGGAGCAATTGCTTTGTTCTCCCTTGGTGTCTTGTCTGGACTGAGGAGTCATTTGTTCACAGCTCCCCAGGAAGAACAGGAGACATGGCTTTCAACCCATCTCAGAATGTGTGAGTCAAAGAACTGAGAGGGAAATGTGAACTGGCCATATCTGAGGGTGACAGTCAAGTCATTTGGTGTGTGAAGTTAAGGCATTGCTTCCTAATCCCTAACTTCATTCATTCCCCAAGTACTGGCTCTTTAGAAGAACTGTTTTGTTTTGTTTTGTTTTTCCATCTCATACCCATTTACAACTAGAAACTTAAGAAGGATATTCTTAATTTCTTAAAAACTCTATTTTGAAAGACAAAATGTCTCTAAGTACATGACTATGTGTCTGCAATATTTAAAATAGTGAATCACACATGCACACACACTATTTGGGACTAAGATTCCACTTGGATTACTGTTGTAAGTTTCTCACATAGACATGGGACAAATTCCATTTGTAAAAATTCTTCTGGCTATAGGGAAATTTTCTCTTGTGGGAAAATTTTCTATTAACCCCAAATTTCAAAATCTTGCAAAAATTCAATCTTGGGATCATTTAAAATTTAGACAAATTACTACAAAGACCTTAATTTTAAAATCCGAGTAGCGGAAGGCACACAGTTCTAGAATTCTGACAAGCATTTTCCTTGTTCCTCTGCTTGCATGCTGTGTTCTCAAAAAGCCTTTCCTTTGCCCTTCTTGGCTTGTTTAATATTCTCATGTTGTGTTGTATGTGTTCCCAATTACATGATCTGTGTTCTTACATGTTGAGTTCTGTGAATCAGATTCTCCACCAGAAAGAGAACTAAGCAAGCCCCATCCCTCTCTTTGACTTCTCTCTAGAGACACATCTATAGCTTCAATTGCAGACATAACAGATGGCACAGTTGCTGTGATGCCCACTGCCTCTGCACAGCTTTGTAAGGTGCACTGAAAATGAATGTCAGAGCGACTGGTTCACCCGAAGACATGAGGTGACTTCGCAAAGCAGGGAGATAGCTTGATGTGATAAAAAAAAAAAATGCATCACATCAAAAGGCTTGGGTTCAACCCTTGGTTCTGTGAGATAATAGAGGTTCTAGTCCAACTATAAGACTAGACCTGAACCACTGTCAGACTGGGTGTCCTTGTCTGTAAGTAAGGAAGAGAAGTTTCCCCCTGAGCATGTGGTAGTAAGAACCAGATGAAATGATGAGTGGAAATAGTGTATGAAAAGCTGAGTTTGAACAAAAGTTTCAAGTTTTCTTAGAAAAAGATAAAAATTAGTTATCTAGGTGTGCAATTTAAGACAATTGAAAATGTTGAGAAACAAACATGAGTTGAAGAAAAGGAAACTTGGACTCAGAGATAAAAACCATGGAGATAGGCAACCTTAAAAACAAAGATTTTGAGAACCTGAAATTGATTCTTTGAAAAGATTCATACAGGAAACAATGTGTTAGCTAGACTGAATAAGCACAAAGAAAGAGCATAAATTAACCTACTTAGTAAAGAACCAGGGGACTGCCTGAAGTCTTGCAGTCTAACAAGGAGGTATAACATAAATGTCACGACATTGCATTTGTTCATGTACATGCAAGAAGCAAGTGTATATAAACATACAAAATGATACTGTTCTTCTGAGAACAAAAGCAATGGATAATCCAATATACTACTTAGCTTATAGTTAAAATGTTTACTATTGAACTTTGAGGAATCTGTCTTATAAATCAATTGACCTTAAGTCCATTGGTGTATTTCTGGAATCTCAAGTGTAGTTCATCAATCTACATATGTATATTTATACCAGTATTATGCTGTCTTGATGACTGCTGCATTGTAATGCTTTAAAACTGGAAGCTCAAAATCCTAATATTTGTTCTTTATAAAAGTATTTTGCCTACTGGAGCCCCATGGAATAATATGTACAATTGAGAATAGGAAAGTCCATTACTATAGATAAAGATGCTGGAATGTTGATAAGGATTTTATTGAATCCTGAATTATTTTGATTACTACTGGCATGTTAACAATATTGACCTCAGTGAAATGCCTTAATTAGGTTTCTTTTAGTTGCTTACATTTGTTGTTTTATAGTTCTTAAAATTTAAAATTATATTTCTTTTGTTAAATCGATTCCTAAAACTTAACTTTATGGTTGTACTATGAATAGAATATTTCCTTAAATTCAATTTTAGATTTTTAATTGTTAACAGGACTATTTTTTATAACAATGTAGTATACTCTTAATCTTTAAAGTTTTTCCTTCAATGTGTATCTGTATACTCATGCTGATGCATTAAATTTTTCTAAATATGATATGGTATGAATCCATATCATATTCATATAAACTGTCCAAAGTTGGATTTACTTATTTCAAAATTGCATGTATTTTATTTTGCATTACTGCCTAATTGTCCTGGCTAGACTCTCCCATGCAATGTTAAGTAGGAGAGCTGAGAGCATACACCCTTATCCTGTCCATGACGCCTAGGGTAAACAGTTAGACCTTTGCCTTTTAGCATGGTGTTGACTGAGAGTTTTTCACTTCTGCGTTTGATCAGATAAAATAAATGTCTTCCTGTTTATAGTCTCTAGAGTCTTGCATTTGGCAAATCAATAAGGTACCATGTGACTTTCTCTTTTGTCTTCTATTAATATTGCATATTACATTGACAGTTTTCATTGTTAATCCAACCTCGTATTTCTGGGGCTAATATTGTGGAATATTTCCAATAGGCGTTGAGTTCAGATTTAAGGCATTTTGTTTAGATTCTTTTTAAATTAGTTCTTCACTGTGAAGAAGCACACACACACACACACACACACACACACACACACATATATATTTGTTGTTTTCTTTTCTTGTGATACCTTTGTTTTGGGAAAAAACATAATGACCTGGTCAATGTTTCCTTCTAGTGTTTGAAAAATTTTCTGAAGAATTGCTTTGAAATATGATCTAAATACTTTACAGATTTAATCAGTGATACCATCTTCCTGCATCTTTCCTTAAGGGAAGTTTTTACTTACAAACTAACTCTCCATTCTAGCTTTACATCTATTTGTATTTTCTGTGTCTTTTTGGTTTTTCACTATTATATTTTCTCACTTCATCTAGGTCATCTAATTTATTGGCCTATAACTACTCATATTTTCTGATAATCCTTTATATTTCAGAAATGTTTGAGGGACTGCTACTTATTTTATTTTAGTTTTTTAGCTAGTCACATCTTTTCTCCTTTTCAATTGACTAGTCTAGCTGATGGCTTTTCAGTTTTGTTGATCTTTTCAACTTTTTTGAATATAAAATTGTCTATGTTGGGTGCTGGAGACTGGACCTCAAGTCCAGTCCTCATGTTTTCGCAGTGAGTACTGCTGCCTATTCAGATATTTTTACATACAATTACAACTACCATTTTAATTTCACTTATGACTCAGAGTTCCAATGGCTGTGGCGTGTCATTCTATATGCTGTGAATATGTGTTGCTCTGATTGGTTGATAAATAAAACGTTGATTGGCCAGGAGCCAGGCAGGATGTATAGGTGGGGCAAGAAGACAAGGAAAATTCTGGGAAGAAGAAGAAGGTAGAGTCAGGAGTCGCCAGCCAGACACAGAGGAAGCAAGATGACAAGGCCGAACTGAGAAAAGGTACCAAGCCACCTGGCTAAAGAAAAATAAGAATTATGGATTAATTTAAGTGTAAGAGCTAGTCAGTAATAAGCCTGAGCTAATGGCCATGCAGTTCATAATTAATATAAGCCTCTGTGTGTTTATTGGGGTCTGAGTGGCTGCGGAGCAGGTGGGAGACAGGAAAACTTCTGACTACATCCAACTGAATGATTAGATTCTATTTCCTAATCATTTACTAGATATAAATTATCGGATAACTATATATAATTTGTTATTTTATACCATATGGTTATATCATTTATATAATATAATTTACATATCATATACAAATATATGTATATGAGGGTATATATATATATACCCTCAGCAAGGGATTCTGGTTTGTATAATAGTAGAAAGGGATCTGAGCATTCTCTTCTGTGCATTACTCACTGCTCTTGATTGTGTATGTAATGTAACTAGCTCCTTCAAGTTCCCATGATGATGGACTATAACCTGGAATTGTGAGCCAGTTAAACCATTGTTGACTTAAGTTGCTTTGGCTAGGATATTCTATTATAACAACAGAAAATGAAATTAAGACACTATATAATAATCAGTTTTAAAAGTCCTTGTTTAATGTTCTCCCCAGTTAAAATATCAGTGAATAGAACAATTATGCCTGTTTCTCCTTCCAATCTGCTTCACAGCTTTTAGTCTAGTGCTAGGCACACAGTATATTTGATAAATTATTTTGCTGTTTACTCTAAATGACACCTCCTACCTTATTCCTTGGCTTCCTTGGCCTGTCTGATGTTTCTAGGCTCTTGTATCTTGTCTCAGATATCCACACCACTTATTGGGAATGTCTTCCCAGATGTCTGCAGACACCACACTGTGTTCCTTCTTATTTCTATTTTATAGAACTTGTTTAACATATGTTTAGTTCTGTGTGGGTTTCTGTATTCCCTGCCTTTGAAACCACTGAGAAGATGACTTTATCATCACGTGTGTATCCCTACCTTTGAAACCACTGAGAAGATGGACTTTGTCATCATGTGTGTATCCCTACCTTGGAAAATATTGAGAAGATGGACATTGTCATCGTGTGTGTATTCCCTACCTTGGAAACCACTGAGAAAATGGGCTTTGTCATCATGTATGTATTCCCTACCTTAGAAACCACTGAGAAAATGGACTTTGTTATCATGTGTGTATCCCTACCTTTGAAACCACTGAGAAGATGACTTTGTCATTGTGTGTGTATTCCCTACACAGAAGTAAAGAAAAAATGAATATTTGCTAACTGAACTCATGAATTAATAAATTGATATGAAATGAGACTCCAAGTTATAAGGATCTTAGCTCTTTCACATTAGAATACAGCATTTTTTCACATTTTCCCATACCATTCTTTCTTCTTGTCCCAGACAATGAGATCCCAAGTAGTTTCCAAGTCTCTTGGTTGCTAGGATTGCTCCTTTCCAATCTCTTCTTCAATAAAACTACCAGACTCAAGTTTCACCTATTACTTAGTTCACCTTTTCTCACTTAGGATAGAAATTCTAATACTATTTTTGGACCTAAAAGTGGGATGAAAAAGGAGATGAGTAAAAAATAGTCTTGCATAATTTGCCAATGGCATAGCAAGTCTAGCATAATTGAGAACAGCCTAAGGTTTTAATGTGCTTCAGATCTCCATGAATCAGGAGGCATTTGCACTTGCATAAGTGAAAATGTCAGAGAGTGATTTTGAAAGGCCCCATTTCAGGGTGAAATGTTTCTGCATCTGAAATCCATTTGACTGAGCAAACCATAGTAGTCATAAAGGATAAGAGGTGCTCATTTCCATAATTTCATCAATTTTTGAAAGAAGGAATAGAAAAATTCAAGCTTATAAATTTGGACATGCATAGCTCAGCTAGAATAATATATCTTAAATAATAGTTTCAACTGGCCTGACATAGAAAATTGACAACTATGTGTGAGAGATCGCATGAAACCCTATAAAGTCTACTGCCTGGATAATTCTAGTATCTTTGGAATTAAGCCTGCTGGATGTACCTTAAACCTTAAGGTAAGCCTCTATTTATGTATCATTGAAAAGAACAAAATATCCAGCTGAATCACGGAATTCTTTTGAGAAAACTTTACTGACCATCTTTTATATAAACAATAGTTTTCTAGAAAATTGATAATCAAGAAAGTTATATAAAAATCTCTTCTTCTTTGAATTAACATTTTAAAGAAAAGACTAACAATAGAAACATAATGAAGAGACAATGACTATTTGAACTTTATAAGGGGATAAAATAAAAGCGGGAAATATGCTAGAAAGTCTTTGGAGGGATTTTAAATAAAATGACTGGAAAAGATTTCTCTGAGAGTTTGAGCACAGAACTGAAAACTGAGTTACTAAAGTATGCCTTATAAAATATAAGGTATTACAAATGGGAGGACATGCTTCATCTGGTAGTACCTCCAAAATTCCAGAGTCTTAGAAGACTGGCAAAGAGTCAGGAATTACTACAAATTAAAAGAGCCTAAGAAAATGTGACAAGTGAATGTAATGCTGTAAAGTAGACTGTATCCTGGAACAGAAAATGGGATCTCAATGAGTAAACCAGTACCAACTACATAAATCTTCAGGTCATTCGTTTAGTTCCTCAATATTGATTTTGTAGTTTTCTTATAGCACCCGTTTTATAATATATTGATACCAGGACAAGCTAATGAAGGATACAGGGGTCTCTAATTTGAAGTTTGTGGCTCTTGTTCTTAAGTTTATACCACCTAACTTATTTCTAATATGTTTATAGACAACTGCAGAGAAATACCTCAGATATTAATCAGATAAAAATCATACCCTACACCCAAATCGTGTCTATCCTGAGACCATGTCTATCCTGTTCCAAGCATTTCTTAGAGTGGGTTTCTCTTCCAAATAATCTATTTTTCTTTCTTCTTACTCCTTTTGGCTTTATCTTCTGTAAATTTTTTTTTTAAAAATGAAGTCAGTCAGTTTAAATATCTGTATGTGAGAAAAACTACTTTATGGAAGATGAGCAATTCACAGTGGTAACTAGATTAGGATAAAATAAACGAGTAGACCCAAGAATCATATCCCTTTGGCTTTTAATTCAGACCATGCCTCCTAAGCAGCTTTACCAATTTCCATTGGGACTCGGTTTTCATCTGCTTTTAGAGATTAGTATTCTTCCCTTCCAACCACTCTGTGAAGATTACATAAATCAATGCACATAAAAATGCTTATGAGAGCATTGGCACGTACTAAACCCCCCATACCCACCTGTATGGTGCCCCCAAACCTGTGCCCTTCACAAAGGACATCTATAGAAAGTGAATGGCATATTCATGGGCAAAGCTAAATACTCATGGGGTGAGGCTTAATGATTTGAAATTCTCTAAAACCTTATGACTGCCATTTATTTTCTACAACTTCTATAGGTTGTGTTGTACCATGATCAAAGCAATGTGGTTTTCAGTTGCTTGTTAATGGATGGAAAATAGAGACCTACACTTTTAGCTTCATCTGCAACATGTACATGAAATACCACCAGAAAAAGTTCTAAGCATGTTTCAAAGTACTTGAGTAAGCACTAATATCTTAGTATTAGTGGAATCATTCAGCTTTGAGAACAAATGTTGAGTATTGTCCTATGAACAAATCTATTGGCCTCATTTGTAACTACTCTGGTAAAGATAAATCCTCCACTTAATGACTCTCAATACTTTTCAGATATATTTTAAAGACATGCGGGACTAATTGGTCTCCATAAGCCTGGAGACCTACTTGGAAAATGCAGACTGTGTAGTATACTATGTTAATAAAAGGCTTAGGCAAGTGGCACACAAAGCATATAAGGGCTTGCAGCAGGAGAGAGACAGAGACAGAGACAGAGAGGGGGGGGGAGGGAGAGTTCTTTGGATCTAGTACAGTTTTACATATTTAATTCAGTAGGGATGTTTACTTTTTATATTTATTTATTTATTTATTTATTTATTTATTTGGTTTTTTGGGACAGGGTTTCTCTGTGTAGCTTTGTGCCTTTCCTGGAACTCACTCTGTAGACCAGGCTGGCTTTGAACTCACAGAGATCCACCTGCCTCTGGGATATTTAATTCAATAAACTTATACTCACAGGCAGGCTGATTGGAGTAATATGGATCTGGATATCTGGAATTCTTT
This sequence comes from Peromyscus aztecus, assembly GCA_902168405.1. Classification (NCBI taxonomy): domain Eukaryota; kingdom Metazoa; phylum Chordata; class Mammalia; order Rodentia; family Cricetidae; genus Peromyscus; species Peromyscus aztecus. The sequence goes on from CABHPQ010166700.1 coordinate 20,819, forward strand.
CCACACGCTGGACTTCAAGCCCAAAAGGGTCTTTCATTGTAGAGTTTGGATATTGAATATACGATTCTGTGTGTCTTTGTTTTTTCTTTAGTGCTTTCTGTCATTACAAGATGGTAAAGGACCAGCAACCTTAAGCAAAGGGCTGTTCTCTGGTGAGCCAAGATGCACCATTTCTACCAGCATCCTTAAGAAACAGAATCGGTGATTTATCCCCTTGTCTGACAAGTTCAGAAAACAAAGCCCAGAAGATCCAGAGCAAGAAGCCTAGAAATAGCTAAATTCATGAAGAATGGACTTCTGGGAAACAGTTAAAGACACTCCTGAATTAGTCCTCTTTTCTCCTAGACTTGCATTTCTAGATAACTCCAATTTGTCACAACACACTTAATAACCCAGGAATTTACTGTGTAAATTACAAACATTCATGGCAGGAAAGATCAGTCTTCATTTAAGTTATCCAAAGAAAGTGCTAAATCTTAAAGTATTCTCAATTGAAGCCAAAAGCAACTAATGCTTCTTGAATTCTTAGAACATTCGAGATCACTGAAGTTCTGGTGTATGATGAACCGGGAGCATGATAGAGTTGCTTCTGTCACATGCCTTTCCAAATCTTCAGCAGGGATTTAATGAAGATAAATCAAGACCTCACACTAAATATCAGTAACTGTGGCTATTTATTCTTCTTAAATTGCTCCTTGGAGGAATATGGTCAGTCACTTACAATCGCTAAAGGACAAGGTCAACATCCATGCCAACGATCAAGATTAGTATTCCCAAAATAATTGTGAATGTCATGAGCATTTAAGACTGAACACACTTTTCTATTGAAGATATTTCTCTTAAATATTTTAATGTGGTTTAGGTATGAGGGAATAACTACTATATGATATTTTTAAAATGTAGAATACAAGAGTTTCACAGTACCATAAAATATGAATTACACGGGATGCATACTGTCATGAAGTTCAGTGGAAAAGCGTGGTCAGCATTTGTTTCTTTGAGACACTATTTTAGGTTAAGCACAGCTACTTGGTTCTTTGGGTATATGGGGACTTTTTGCTGACCCTTAAAACACAGTTGTGCTAGGCATTTGTCATGAAGGAGCTTTACAAGTATTATTTCCTTTCTAATCTTTGTGATTAATTTTTAATTTGGACAATTAGACCCTATTATTAGAAGATAAATCTCAAAAATACTGAAAGGTGGACACCTTATTTTTATCTTTTCTATAATTTCTTACTGCTGTCAGGGGTCATTTGGGCTTTTATGTGGAGGGATCCTGTGAGAATGGTATGCTTTGGCTGCTATTAATAGCAAACATCTACCATTCTGATATATCTGTCTTCTTACAGAATTCTGGTGGGTGGCTGAGCTTCTTGTAGCTTCTTTTGCCCCTATGTTCCCCTGTGAATGAGCTTAAGTGTTCGTTATCTATGCAGCTGTCATATGATGGACACCCCAGAAACACACCAACCCTATTTTGACACTTCTCATCTGTAATATATCATATGAAATTGATAACAAGGCATTGTCTTTGACAGTTGGAGACAAACAAGGCCAAAAGTCACAAGCAAAAATCCATGTGCAAGGTTGATACAGCACTCATGAATTTTCCTGATAAAAATTCAAATATAAAATCCTAAGACCACTGGGATGTTTTCAACTTCCTCAAAATCAGATCAAATGGAGAGTAATTTTAAAAATCTAGTGCCAGTTGAAAAGAAGAGAATGAAGGGGAAAGGAAGGGGAAGGGGAGTGGAAGAAAGGGAAGGAAAGAGAAAGAAAGAAATGGAGGAGGTGGAAGAGGAGTGACAGGAGGGGAAGAGTATTAGAGAAGGGAAGAGGAGAGGGGAGAGGGTAGAAGAGGTGGAAGAGGATGGGAGGAAATGAGGAGAGGAAGAGGGAAAGTGGAGGAAAATAGAGGAAAAGAAAGGAAAAAAGGAAGAAATTTTGGTAGCATTACTTGTCTGGAATTATGATGAAATTTCATAGATATAAGCTACCATTCTTACTTAAGAAAGCAGCATTCTTACTTAAGAAAGATAACTGGGATTATCCCTCTTCGCTTCATAATTACCAAAAACCTCTACATTCAGTCTCAGCAAGACCTATTGGGTGTAGCTCTAAATAGATCACATCACCCATGCTACCATTTTTGTCTCGATAACTGCTGTCCCTCACTAGAACATTGCATTAAGACCTAACATTTCCTCCTGACTGATGGCACTGAGTTACCAGGAAATAGGGGTTTATTGATGGCTGAGTAACCATAATCTATCAAAGAGCTTAACCATTCCACTAACTACCAAAGCACTGTCAGATAGACTTCACCTAGTCATTAGTTGGCCAGATCCTAAAACACCAATTCTGTTTGTTGGTAGATTTAATGTTAGGCCAAGAATTACATTTCCATTTTACTTATTTGCTTTATATTTTAAAAATAATATTATTTATTTTGAGTTAGTGGTTGAAGTGTGTTGCTGAGTAACCAGGACAGAGATGCTGATGTAGGAGACAATGGAAATATCTGGGTACAGCTGTTCCCAGAGCTACCAGGGTTTGTTGTTTAAGGGTCAGTTCTTGGTGTGTTGGCCCCAGTGCTGGACTCAGCTGCCTGGATATGACATCCGGTGCATGTAATTATTGGTTATGACCAGTGGAACTGGACATTCTTCTCACATGTGTGTGGCCCTTATATGTCTACTGAAGCCTATGGTTATGGTTCTGCAGTTCCCTGCCTGCTGGGGAAGTAGTAGACCTTCACATTAAAAGTTGCTGGATATTGAGGACTTTTTTTTTGTCCGAGGCGGGGGGCGGGCGGGGGGAGGCAAATTTAGATTTAACAGAGAAATTAGAAGAGTAAAAACATCAATTGAAAGTGGTTAACAGAGGTCTTATATTACTGCAAATCTCACCATTTTCATTATTTATCTTTATTCTATGAGAAGAACACTATTTTTTGTACTGATGCAGTTAGATGTTATAATCCAGGAGTGGGGAAATGGTGGCTGAACCTCTAGACAGGTGAGCTGGGAAAGAGGACTAAAGAGGCCTAGCTTAGTGGTCAATAGTTTAGGTAGTTTGGGATAGAGCACACTTGTTCCTCCAATGTAATTTCTTGTAGAAAGATAGCTCATTTTCCTGGCAGATTTATACTAATGGTAAGCATGTTTTACAAGCCTGTGTCATGTAATGTTGAGATTACAATGGCTTTTAGTATCAGCTGCATCTAAATATAGCTCAGGCTGCCCTGAAGGTTCAGATCTCAGCTTCACAGATCTCCCAGGTCTCTTATATGTCCTGTCTTCAGGCTTTTCTAGGAAGGCCAATAAAAAGGTCTAATGACTACACTTTTGGAAAAGACTAATTTGGTACATTGATGTCTCAGAATTTTATTACGGTTGCTATTTAAAGAATTATACAAAATATTAGCAAAAAAAGTGCTAATAGCTATGGAATCATTTGTAATATTCTTATAATATGTTGGACATATTTGACTTATATACAACATTCAATTCAATCAACCAGTGCACATTCATCCATTAGCTACTATCTGTCAGCATTATATAAAACAGACAAAATTTATCATATCAAGGATGTCACACATCATATGAACAATTAGTTGAACTAGTATGTACAAATATAGACTGAGATAGTTATGCAGTACGCTATATAGCGGAAAGCACTAAGAAGAAAAATAAAACAGTGGAAGTGAACAGAGGATTGCTATGATAGTGAACAGCTGGGGAAGAGTCTCTGAGATGGTGAGATGGTAGTCTGAGAAATGACCTAAGGGAAGTTGGTTATGAGCTTTGCCAATGCCTTGAATGGGAACACATTAGAGAGAAGGGAGAGTGTCCATAGGATCCAAACAATGCAATGGGCAGTCTGCTCAGTCACCACTACATCTTAGTGTCTGACAAAGTGTATAAGAGGTAAAACTCAGAGAAGATAATGGAATAGAGTGTACCAGATGGGTGGGGTACCAGCAGGAAAGTGAGGTTTGTTTTATTTAGTGGAAGCAGAATCTGAACAGAAGAACGGCATGATCTGATGTATAGATAGAAATATCAACTTGCTGCTATATTGAGGTTCTAGAAGGGATAGATAGAGCACTCAGATTCAACATGCTGGGTTCTGATGCTGGGATCTTAGTCACTAAGCTGAGCCACCTCCTCCACATACTTCCATTTTTACATCCTTTTGCATTGGAAAATCTAACATGGATAAGAATCCTTCTCTTTTCAGGTGTTCACTGTACTCTTAACCACCTCATTCAGTTCTCACTTTTAATCATTATTTTCCAAGTTGGTCCAATATATTTCATCTCATATTGTGGTATAAGAAGCCTTTTCTTCCACATCTGAAGTAGTGACAACCATCTATTGAAAAATACGAAAGTGGATGGTCAACATACTTCACCAAGCCTGAAAATGACTGAGAACTACAAATGTTGGGTCCATTCCACTTGTATCTATTTTATTCACATGTCAGGTAATGACATAAAGCAATAACTTCACAATTGTTATGAAGTTGGATTTTTAAAACTTCGATTTTCATTGGCCGATTTCTACCTCTGTCACTATACTGTCCTTATCTTCCTAAGTTCTGTGTTAGTGTGACATGACACAGGCTCACTTCTCTACACCTCTTTCTAGGGAACATCATCATTCCATATGTAGGTTTTAGACATCGTAAGGACATTTAACTCTCAAATGTTAATCTCGCAAATCTGCCTGAGACTTATATGTCTGACTATATGAATTTTATTGATGTATTCACTGAATTAGTTTATAACTTGGAGGTTAAAGACTAACACTAAATAACATGAAAACCTCTTGATTTCCTTTTACAATTTCTGTATCTATAAATCTCATCTCAAATATGAGTCACCACATGTTATCACATAGCTCTAGATTGACCAAATTCTTCTCTTATACATCATTTCCAATTCCTCAGCAAATCATCTTCCCTTTAATTAACCCTTTAAAATCATACCAGGAATTGACACATCACAGTGTTCTTGGGTTAGACCTTCATTGAAGTCAGCATTGTTATTCACCTTAACTGTTGAAGTCTATGTTATCAATGCTTTTATTTTTTATTTTTTTGGTCTTCTACTACTGTCCATTACAGTCACTTTCCTTTCAGCAACCAGAGCCAGAAATTTAAAAACTTTGTGAAAAGTATCAATCACAAAAAGACAAAGCCATGTGGGAGAGTGAAACTCCCAATTTGCTAGTGAGAACAACAAATAGTGTGGTCATTTTGGAAAACAGTTCAGTAATTTCTTCTACAATTAAGTATATTCATCATGTGACATAGTAATCCTACTTCTAGGTATTTACTGCAGGGAAATGAAAACATGAATTAATGGAAAAAATATATCAATATCTATATCAGTACACCTTACACCTGGGCAAAGAAAATGGTGGAATACTTGCAGAATAGATATGTCCTGGATCATGATTCAACAGGGTAAAGCTGAACTCAGTAATAAAAAGAAACAAACTATGGATATAGTCAGCAATATGGATGGAGACCAAGTGCATTATGCTAAGTTAAAGATGCAAGGGTCACTGGCAACATCCTCATGATTTCTTCTGTATCTCCATTCTATGAAGGGTAAGCCATAAGGATAGCAAACATTTACTGTGGATGAAGGTAACTCCAAAGGATCATGGTGCTTCTGAATACCAGAGCTACTGTATATGGTGATTGTGGTAATGAGATTATATGTGCAAATAAAATTGATAGAATTTCACTTTTATAATGGCAAATTATACTACATTTAAACTATATTTAGTATATATTTTAATAAATATAAAATCTTGATGTTCAACCCCCCATTTAAAACCCTACAGTGAATTATTATTAGAATTAGACAAAACACAAAGTCATTTGTTCCTAACATATTTTCTGCTTATCTTTGAGCTGATCTTTTTGGTATAAGAAGTTTAAAACTTCTGTTCCCTAAATAATAAATTTCGTTTACTCTGTTGGAAGAGTCCTTTCCTAGACCTTCCTGTGGTTTAGTACTTGATGAATTCAGCCACTCTGCTTCAATGTCCTGGTTCCTTTTAACAACATGATATTATCTTTTCCTCTTCTTTTATTGCATTTCATAAAAGTTGATTCTGATTTTCTAATTAACTTCATTAGCCCACTAGAATTTAAATTCTGCTAGAAAAAAAACTTACTCCATTTTGATCAACACTTTCCTGAAATTTAGAATGGTACTTGAAAGGGAATGTCTTAGAATGCACATTGAATATAATGATGAATAAATTGATGATAACATCAGAATACCTGTAAAATAACTGTAGAGTTAGCATGTATTGTCAGGTCTGACTGTCATGTAGTCACACAAAGTATGAAAACCTTCTCACTTACCATGCAAGATTATATTATTTTAGAGAGAGAGTTATATGGGGGAGTCTCATGGCTAATCTGACAGAGTAGTATTTGAAGACCACAGTCATTTAACACTGGTGCAGAATCTACCTTCTTGTGTGAATTCCAGGGACATAAATACAAGGTACTTTAAATACTATACTTGATAGAATTGTCCAGATGGATAATAAATTAGACTTAAAAATATTTGAAATTGGAGAGCTAGCTCAGTAGGTATTAATGTTGGAATAGCAAACCTTGATTATCAACTTGAATACATTTGGAATCAACTAAAATCCAAGTACCTGGCCACAACTGTGAGAGATTTTTCTTTTTCTTTCTTTCTTTCTTTCTTTCTTTCTTTCTTTCTTTCTTTCTTTCTTTCTTTCTTTCTTTCTTTCTTTCTTTCTTTCTTTCTTTCTCTCTCTCTCTCTCTCTCTTTCTTTCTTTCTTTCTTTCTTTCTTTCTTTCTCTCTTTCTTTCTTTCTTTCTTTCTTTCTTTTCTTTTCTTTTCTTTT
>CABHPQ010166701.1:0-10114 GCA_902168405.1 Peromyscus aztecus
TTAATTCCAACAATGACTGCATGGCTTCCAGTTACAAATCTTTTTCTATCTCAAGCTTTATACTGAGTCTTTGAAAATGGTGCTTTTTTTCCACTTTTGAGCCATCTGAAGACACTTATTATGAAATCAGGGCTGCAAGAAGCAGGATCCTCAGGAATATCTACAGAGACATCTTGTTGAGGTCACAGAGGCTTCTCGGGAATAAACTGCAGAGTTTGGGTATTGCTGCAATTTGGAGCAGCTGTGACTGGAACAAGGTGTCCTACCTTCATTCAGAAGGTTTTCTCAAATGTCCAAGAATTTTGGTTGCCAAAATGAGACTGTGACCAAAAGAAGAACTACTGGATCAACAGCTGGACACAAAGGAAGTGTGTAACAAGTGACAAAAAATTCAATCAGCAGGCCCTCATCAATTAGATAATACAGAGGGGAAGTAAATATTAAAGGGCATTTACAGTAAAGATTTATTATTGATACCCATACTGTACTTAACAGAATTTAGCAGTGCTTAACTCCTAGCCAAACAATCTCAGGGAGGTCATATCATTTGTAACAACATTAAAGAAAGCTATGGCACTATCTATATTACCTTGCAAATGCTATTCTTCTCGTCTCTTCTGGGAAATAAGTTCGAGGATCCTTTAAACACTATGAGCAACCTCACTCATCATTCCTGTTCCTTATTATCTTTCTTTCACCAATTTAATGCTATGAATATATATCCCTTGTACCAAACAATTGTCTAATTTTTGAAAACTGCATTCGCTAGCTACGTTGTGATTTTCAAATAATATGCCAAAACATGAAGAAAAATACTAGTCTAAATTATGACTGTGGTTTTTAAACTTTCATGACAATGAATAAAGTGTGAGTACCAGATTAAAAAGCATCTGAGGGAAGGGCAGGTGAGGGGCTGGGAGGATTCAATGGAGGGAAAACTGTAGTTGGGATGCATTTTATGAGAGAATAATAAATAAATGAAAATAAAATAACTGGGGGAAAAGGCATTCAAGAAACCATAAATAAAAATGAACATTCTATTCAAATATTTGATAGAATTTAACAGCTTACCAGTACCCATAAACTATATTGTTGCCTAATTTGTACTTCATGATTAAGAAAAGTTTAAAATAGTATAAAACTTCACTTTAATTTTAGATAATATTCTTATGAGTTTTTCTTCAAGTAGATTGTATTAATATTTCTGGGATCTTAACATTAATATCATTCCTCAAATACACGATCTATAAAATTTTTATGGTTTTTAACTGATGATTATCTTTATATGCTTAAAGTATAAATTATGCTAATGCTCAAACATATTTAAACATTTTGCTTACTGGTTTGTAAATTATAAATTAGCAAAATTTGGATTACTCTCCTATTCACATATACTTTACTCTGTTACTCATTGTCTCAGGATGTGGGAAAAAACACTATTTTTATAATGTGGGTCAAATATGCACCACTATTTTACCCATTCACAAATGTCTCAGTTTTTCTCCATCCCTCTACTTTTCTCAGACAAATAAACAAACAAACAAAAAATTAAGAAAAATGTGGAGGAAATAATGCTTTGATCACTTACCACTGGATGTTATTGATTTTTTTTAGCATCTATACACACTACTATTTTTGGTTAGTCATGTTACTCAATGCCAAATGCTACAGAAAGTTAAGAACAAAACCATTTTACATTGACAATTGCTATTAATATCTTTTTTTTTAACCAATTTGTGCTGAGACTTTTATTTACACAAGGCAAGAGAGGGAAAAAAGAAAAAGTTGGAAACCAGTAATGGGAAAGTCAAGCTCTTCAATTCAGTTGCAGTAGGGTGTGGGCCCTGCTGCTGAATACAGAGAAAAGCAATCTTGATAGAGATAATCACATGCACTGAGAAATTTTGTTAAAATAGATGTTGAAAACAGGTAAGAGATGAACATTTTGTAACAAACCTGTAGAAAGTTAGAATATGTTGTAATAAGTATATCAGTTAAGATAAAGATATGTTATAAAAATCAATTTAATCATCTTTTAGTTATGGTAATTTTAATCAAATGTTCCAATTCCCTCATTTTCCTTTAGGAAACTAAGCCTTCAAAAATCTTTAGTTTTCCTGATGAATAATTTATAAAATAAGATCTGTATAAGGCAAATAAGGATATATAAACTATAATTATTTCTAATTGAAGATAGTTATGCTTATTGATCTAAGTGAAGCTCAATGTGGCATAGAGTCGATTACTTTCATCAAATTTCACCTTTAAATTTTTAACAAATTGGGAAATAATTGTAAAGTTAATGAACACCAGGAAGTTCCTTACAATATCCCCCCCCCCCCACAGCCTAATTCATTTCATAGTAAGACTCTGAAGTGATGGGGGAATAGCAAACATGTTGCTTCTCACATAAGGCAATGTTTCACAAATTTCAAATAATGGGGGAAAGTCACTAATATGTACAAATATTTAATGCAAAATGATTGAGTCTGTAACATCCAAGTTTGATGCCTGAAAGTAAAAGAAGAATGTTCATATAGACAAGCAAATTTATTTTTCTTTATCTTTGACTCCAATTAGACTTCTTGCTTGTGTGTTAATTTTAAAGCAACTTCAGCCTAAAAGAGTACTAGTAAGGCTTTAAGAATGTTTTAGAAAAAAATACTTTCTTGTGAAAGTCTATTATTTGGAGTTTTGTAGCATATATATTGCTTAGAAAGCATGGGTCTACTCTCACACATCTGCTTTAAAAAGGCAGTAGTTTATATTAGTCAAATTTTGCTCTGTTTACTACATATGAAGACTTTATATTTTCTCCTGAGGAAGATATGGAATTATAACAGATCTTTCACAGAGTCTGCAACTTAGAGGAGCACTTCAGAGCCCTATCAAGATCTTGCTGATCTGATTAAGAAGTAAAGTTGCACAGGTGCATTATCCAGTTTACTTAGAAAGGAAAAACATCAGACATGATCAAATCCAAACTCCCCATGACAGCATGGTCAGGCAGGGCCACTTTTAGCATTCTAACAGAAAATGTGAATGAGAATTACCATTTCCCAGAATTGTTAAATGGGTATCTAATAATGGCAGTCAGATGTTCCTTCCATTTCCTCCCTTTCAGAACTGGGGAATTCAATAAAGGTATCAGTAATTTTGAATGCAAACAGATCTGGCTTCCTGCTACCACCTGCCTAAGTTAATTCAGTGTGCTTTATATGTGAGCAGAGACGCACTGTTTTCTTCCTATCTCTTCTTTTTGGAAAATGTTTGAAAGTATGTTTTTAAATAACACATTTATTAGAACATAAAATCAATCCAATACTCCTTGGCTATTGAAAAGTACATTTTACAGTAAAGAGAAAGTCGTATAATATTAACAAAGTTGGCTAAAGAAATGTTATTCTGACATTTGTCCACATTATGTATCACATGTCTAGTGTATGCCAGCCCAGTCCAAGCGCTAAGCAATTAGAATGTAACAATGGGCAAAGAACCACAAGCAAAGGCTTATTTTTTTTTGTTGTTATATTCTTCTACTACTAGTAAAAAATTAAGTAAATGAGGAATGAAATAATGTGTGTTTGTGCATATTTGTGTCCAAAACTCAGAACACACCCACACAAAAGGATATAACATGAAGAGAATGCCATTGTTCAATATGGTGGTAAAAATAATTTCATCTATAGAATACATAATTTGAGATCTGAATAAAATGAAAGAGTTGTCTATACTGACTTTAGAGGCAAGCATGATCCAGGTTCAGCAACAGGAAGTGTTAATGCTCATTGCCATGCATGTACTTAACGAAAACCTGTTAAGTAAAATAAAAATAAAACAGATGAGTTGCAGTAAATGGTTGAGGGACTAAGAGCCAATATTTCAGAGAAATAACAAAGAATCAGAGGGTGCATGTGGCTTTGAAGATCACTGTAAGGATCCTAGCTTCCCTTTCAGTAAGAGGAAGTTATTGCAAGATTTAAGAAACAATGTTATGGAAATGTCCTTATGTGGGCTTCTTTGTTGAGAATAGCCTGTCAGAAAACCAATGCGTAATTAAGTAGACAAGCTGAAACTACAACAAGCTTTGATGTAGCAGATGAAGGGTATATAATGAATAAGGTGAAATTGTAAGTGCCCTGGTTTTAACATCTCCTGAAGACAAACAAACATGCAATTTCTATTGGATCAGAGGCTTGGTATGAAATACGTAAATGTGTGAGGACTAACTACAATGTTTAGCTCTAGATCCCTGGGAAGCGGGAATTACATTTTCTAAACTAAAACTAAGTGGGGGAAAGAAGAATATTTTTTTTCTTGGAATCAAGGGTAGAGCAAGGAAACATGAAGAGACTCTGGCTAGCAAGAATTGCCCATGGCCACATGCAGACTGTGGGCCAGGATAGCTTTTAATGCAGCCCAGCATAGTCGGGATGACAACTACATATCACAGTGTCAAAAGCTGAATGCCTCCGGTACAGTAGTACATAGTAAAGCTGAGTTGACAATAATGAATGAAAACTTGGAATTCAAAGACATGAAGACATCCAAATGTATGTGTGTGTGTGCACATAATTTCTGCTTGTATGTACATGCACACACACACACACACAGAGAAGGAGAGAGAGAGAGAGAGAGACAGAGAGAGAGACAGAGAGAGAGACAGAGAGAGAGACAGAGAGAGAGAGAGAAACTTTGAACCTACACAATGATGGCATTTTGTAAAATAGGAATCAATGAGAATCATCGGGAGAAGTGTAGAGGAAAATGTACATGGGTAAACATTTGAGAATTGGAACACTTCTGTATGGAGACATTGAGACAATTGGGAGAAATCACTCCCCCTCAAAAAAGAATAAATTAGAGTATCTCGTCAATGAGGTAGGAATAAAACCTGTACATTTCAAATTTATAGAATCATATGGATCATCTGTGCTATATTAAGCATGATATATTACTTTGAAATCATTCTACATTTTAACAATTTATTTATTGGGCCATGTTTTATAATATATGACATATTTTACATGGGCATATTTAATATGTCTTAGAGTATATTTCATATTAGACAAGATACACAGAAGAAATGAAGGCTGAATGTGATGCTGTCTTGTGTCTGCTGCAAGCCCTCCCTCTAGTGGAACTGCCTCTTATGCATCATCTGGCTGGGAGAGCTTTCTACCTGGTTGAAGCCCTCTTCCACATCATCCTTTTATCACTCAGAAAAGTAAAAAAAAAAAAAAAAAAAAAAAAACAAGATAGATAGACAAACTCTACTGGATATGGTAGAGCTGCATGGTTCACAGTTTCAAGGCAAAGTTAGGTTTCTCTAACCCTAACGATCCCCATCTAAACAAAGCATGACCTCAGCCTGTCCCACATTTATTCCTGGTATAGAAAACTTGTCCGACAAGCTCAAGTTTAGCCAGGAAAGGCTGATTACACTTTGATTTTCCTTCATTTCTTGGTAGAAAAATACTAATCAGTCTTCAGTTACTGTTTGGGAAATGATTTTCTCTTTCTGCCTACTCTGCTCTGCTTGGGAGCATACATGATTATCCGTTGTCTCTCTTTGTATGCTATAGTCTTGGGTGTCTGGAAAAGCTAATGAAGGAAAAGACTCTCAGCAAGTTCTGTGGGCACAATATATAGAAGTTTCATACTCCAGGAAAAGGGGATTAAAATGCGGAGAGGACCGAGCAGTAGTGGTTACTACAGTTATGACCATAAGTAAATCCTAGATATAACACAAGAATCATTGCTCTTTTACTGATTCAGTGTTAGTTTTAGTCATGGATACTTCTTTCATTTGCTTATTTTAATTCCTTCAAATTATAATGAGATTATTAGATCAGGTCATTTGTGTAAAGTTTCCACTGCCCTCTCCTCAGAAATAGGTATATCACCACAAAACTAATCAGAGTGTTTCATGACCCTAGTCAGTAAGACCTCTAATTAGGTCAAAAGGTTGAAGAAGGCCACATTTGGCGCAACTCAGCAGTCTCTGGCATCTGTAATGAAAAGATGCATCTTTCACATTTGTGATGATAGCTTGAACGTCTTGAGCTCTTGATATCCACATCAACACTCACAGTCATATTCCCCTGTCTGTGATGCAGCTTGGCAGACACAGAGCCAAAACACAGACACAGCTGTGCCCTGATGGCCCCATTTGACACTCTGCTTCCAGATGAGCCAGAAGAAGGAAATTCCCAGTGTTCTATTCTCTTGCAAACATGCTAAAGAATCTATTACTCCTAAATGGAGCCCTTGACAGCAGCACCAACAAGGCAAACAACCTCAGTCAATGTACAAATGTAGGTGGAAAAGGTATTTTACATTAACAAAGAGCACTGACTAGGCTCACTCCCTTTGTCTCTCTTATTTAAAAAAAATTAACTGAAAAAAATGACAAGGATAAAAGTTTCTTGCAAAATTAAACTGTAGTTTTGATCACAGTTTTTTTTTTTAAGATTTATTTATTTATTATTTATACAGTGTTCTGTCTGCACATATCCCTGCAGGCCAGAAGAGGGCACCAGATCCCATTACAGATGGTTGTGAGCCACCATGTGGTTGCTGGGAATTGAACTCAGGACCTTTGGAAGAACAATCTGTGCTCTTAACCTCTGAGCCATCTCTCCAGCCCACAGTTTTTTTTTTTTTAATTTTATAATTAATTTAATTTTACATATCAGCCACGGATTTCCCTGTCCTCCCTCCTCCCCCCTCCCCCCAATCCACTCCCCATTCCCACCTCCTCCAAGGCAAGGTCTCCCCTGGGGAGTCAGCCCAACTTGGTAGATTCAGTTGAGGCAGGTCCAGTCCCCTCCTCCCTTCACCTAGGCTGAGCAAAGTGTCCCAGCATAGGCCCTAGGTTCCAAACAGCCAGCTCATGCACTAAGGACAGGTCCCGGTACTACTGCCTGGGGGCCTCCTAAATAGTCCAAGCTAATCAACTGTCTCACTTATCCAGAGGACCTGGTCCAGTTCCATGGGGGCTCCTCCGCCATTGGTTCATAGTTCATGTGTTTCCACTAGTTTGGCTGTTTGTCCCTGTGCTTTTTCCAATCATGGTCTCAATATCTCTCGCTCATACAATCCCTCCTCTCTCTTGCCAATTGGACTCCTGAAGCTCCACCTGGGGCCTGGCTGTGGATCTCTGCATCTGCTTCCATCAGTCACTGCATGACAGGTTAAGATGAATTGTGAGGGGAAAAAAATCTGTGATCAAATATGCCCACTTCATGAACTCATTCTACACAAAAGTCTTACTTAGTCATTCAGCTTCTCCAACAGTGAATACTCTCACATGTGTATTAGTGAGGCATCTATCTAAAAAAATGGATTATCAATAAAAATAAGTGATGTGTGGTTTTATAGGTAAATGTAAATTTTTACTATTTTGCATACTAGTATAATAAAATGCCTATCTTCTGTTTTTTCAGTTGAGGTTCACATTTCAGATAACATGTCTAACTTGCCTTCACAGGGTAGTAGTTTTGAAAGATAATAGAAAAACAGAAGATATTTACTTGGTATTCTAAAAGTTAGTACAATCTGAAAATGACATAAATGTTAAAATAATTTTAGAAGAATCTAAAATTTTTCAAATCTGTAGTTCTATAAAGGGAGTAGCTTAATTATACAAATAGAAAGAATTGTTCTGACAAATACAAATTCATATTTAAATTTCCCTAACTTTGGTACATTTTAAATATACTATCTTAAAATAATAGTTGTTGTTCCCATTTCTGTTGATGAAATACTGAATCACAAAAAGAGGAGGTAACTGACTTAAGGTTATAGGGTAATAAACCACTGAGTAGGACAATCACCATTCTGTCTTTTCAGTACTTAGTGCATTTATTTAATTACATTCAGGAGACATTTTCTTCTAGGAAGGACATGATGTCTCGATATAAGTAAATATCCAGACAGTTGCTTGGAAGTATATAGGTCTGAAAAACTAAGAGACAAAATTATGAAAGTGATAATGGATATAAATAGTTACAGTATTTACAAAATTAAAATACAGCAGTGTGTAGAAGGGTTTTTCTTTTGGTCCACCAACCAGTTTCCAAATCATGACACAGAGACTTACTATTAGTTATAAATTCTTGGACTTATACTTGTCTCACTAGATGTTTTAACTTAAATTATCCTGTTTCTTTTCATCTATGTTTTGTCTCAGGACTTTTTACCTTCCTTCCTTTCTTTCCTTCTTCTCTTCTTTCTCCCTTCTCTTCCCCTTCCCCTTCACTTCCTTTCCTTCCCTTCCCCTCCCCTCCCCTCTTTCTTCCTTTCTTTCTTTCTTCCTTTCTTTCTTTCTTTCTCTCTTTTTGTATGTTCTATTCTGTGTCTAGTTTGTGGGGTTCCCCTGACCCCACCAAATAATTAGGCCCACTGCCCACAGCAGACCTTGACTGAGGAGAGGTAGTGCGCCACTGGCCTGTCACCCAGCCTCTTGGTGCCCGGAGATGATCAGACACAGTGCGGAGCCGTGTCAAGTAGGAACTCATTTATTAAGCATCAGCACACCCTTTATAAAGCACCAAACCACAAGCCAGCCTTCCTTCTACCAATCACAACAAAGGTCATGTATCTATGAGCCTCTCTGGGCATAGCTCTGCATGATGATCAAGAGGAGGCCATGCACCTACGTCATCTCTCCTAATCCCAAGAGCCAATCTAAACAAGTTAGGTCCCCGCCCAGCTCACTTTCTCTAAGCGCCATCTTTGGCTTTTGTAGCCCGACTTGTGCTAGGCATAACCACACTCTTGACTGGCTGCTGCCTGGCTTCTGGCCCCAGGCATTTATAGCACAAATTCTAATTGGTCTTAATGAACACCCAGAGCTAGATATCAGGGTAAATGCTGAAAGATCAGAGAGCCAAAGGAACAAGCCACAGACACCTCTCACCTCACCAACTCCTCAGACAAAAAGGTTGAGCTCCTGTCCCCTCCTGCCTTATATTCCTCTCTCTGCCCAGCAATATCACTTCCTGTCTCAACCTCCTTAGTACTAGGATTAAAGGAGTGTGTGCCTCCCAAGTACTGGGAGCAATGGTATGAGACCTCAAGTGGTGGGATAAAGTTGTGTGCCACCACTGCTTGGCCTCTATGGCTAACTATGGCTTTGCCCTCTGCTCTTCAGGCAAGCTTTATTTGTTAGAGCATACACAAAATATCACCACAGCATGTCCCTCTCTTTCTCTCTCATTCTCTTCTCTCATTCTCTTGTCTTTTAATTCTAAATTTCTCCTCCTGCTTATTCTCTCTGCCCATGAGCCCCACCTATCCCTCTTCTACCTAGTATTGGCTATTCAGCTTTTTATTAAACCCATCAGGTGCCTCAGGCAGGCAAGGTGAGTCAAGTGCAACACGTATTTACATAAACAAATGTAGCAAAAGCAAATGTAACATGCCTTTGCAGTTAAAGTAATATTCTGCAGCATAAACAAATGTAATACATCTTTACATAGTTAAAATAATATTCCACAACAGCAGTTCTTTTTATTAATTTTCTTAACCACTATACCTACAAAAATGTTATACACTCAGAGTTTACCTCAAAAATATGATGGAAACAGCACCATATAGCCACCATATAGCTGATGCACAAGACATGGAAACCTGCTCCCACAAAATTAAATTTTACTAGCAGTATTATAGTTAATATATTTGCTAACATAACTTTTTTCATAATTACTCATTAGTATGTATATTAAAGATATTTATCATATCAGAAAGTCAAGGTTCATTATGAAAGAGTCCCCCATGATTTTTAGGGTAAAGTAATAAATCTTCTAACTATCTCCATGGTGGAAAATAAATTTCGGCCTAGATCAGTCACTTTAGTAATGTTGTTTTGAACATGTATACTTCAGAGCTCATAGCTGAAAATGGTATATAGCAGTATCATGTCTTATTCATGTACTTCCTCCACAAAAGTGAACCTAAGTATATATTAGAATGCAAGAAGTCACATTGTAAGAGTCAGGGTTCTCTAGAGTCACAGAATTTATGAAATGAATCTTTCTCTTCCTCTCTTCTCTCTCTATGTTTCTCTCTCTCTCTCTCTCTCTCTCTCTCTCTCTCTCTCTCTCTCTCT
>CABHPQ010166701.1:10124-36249 GCA_902168405.1 Peromyscus aztecus
TCTCTCTCTCTCTCTCTCTCTCTCTCTCTCTCTCTCTCTCTCTCTCTCTCTCTCTCTCTCATAATGACTTATAGGCTATAGTCCAACAATGGCTAGTTATGAATGGAAAGTCCAAGAATCTAATAACTGCTCAGTCCCACAAGGCTAGTCATTTCAGCTGGTCTGCTAGGATCTCAAAGAAGGAATGGATGGGCTGATGAAGTGAGGGCAAGCACATGAAAAAGGCCCTTCCTTCTTCCATTGTCCTTACATTAGCTTACAAGGAAGGTGTGACTCATATTAAAGGTGTGCCTTCTAACCTCAAGGTCTGGATCAAAGTCATGTTGTCTATCTACCTCAAGATCTGGAACACAGGTGTGCCCTCCACTTCTGGATTATAGTTCATTCCAGATATAGTCAACTTGGCAACCAGGAGTAGCCATCACACACATTGACCAAGAACTTGGAGTATGGGCAAGGATGTCTTAGGTGGAAAGACTTCTACTGGTCATTTGCTATGACACCAGTAACTTAATTATGTATCTGTATCTTTGTAGGTATTTTCCTATGAAAGGGAAATTCTAACAGTGTTTGTATGCTAAAACCAAGTTCTCAGAAAATTGGCTGACACGGTGAACTCTGGGTGAATATTAACCTTTACTACAATATTATCTTTTCCTTAAATAAGTAATGTTGGCTTCTCCATGATTTTCAGTCCACCATTTTTTCACGTATTTTAATATAGTGCACTCAGGAATAATCTTTTATGGACAGGATAACCTTAAATGTTACCACCTTTCCCAGGTATCAAGAAACTGGAAAACAATGACTACATTTTATTTGAAAAAAACTAGTATCTTTAAAATAATTATTCAGTAGAGCAATTACCTTTCAATTGAACTTTAAACATGTTATCTTAAAATTAATAGTGAATAGGAGATAGCCAATATGGTTGCAAAAAAATCCATACTACCTGAAGTTCATTAGGGATCTATTTATTTATTTATTTATTTATTTATTTATTTATTTTATTTTTGATTTTTTGAGACAGGGTTTCTCTGTGTAGCCTTGTGCCTTTCCTGGAACTCACTTGGTAGCCCAGGCTGGCCTCGAACTCACAGAGATCCACCTGGCTCTGCCTCCCGAATGCTGGGAAACAAACCAACTATTATTCCTATGGATTCACAAAATAGAAAATATCTACATGTATGTAAGAAAGATCAAAGAGGGAAAGGTGGGTGGAAAATACTTCAATATATGTGAAATATTTAGAATAAATATTAACATATATAATGAAATAATTGAAATATATCTTCTAAGAGTAGTCACTTAAGCAATATTGCTTTTACCAACTATTATTCCTATGGATTCACAAAATAGAAAATATCTACACGTATGTAAGAAAGATCAAAGAGGGAAAGGTGGGTGGAAAATACTTCAATATATGTGAAATATTTAGAATAAATATTAACACATATAATGAAATAATTGAAATATATCTTCTAAGAGTAGTCACTTAAGCAATATTGCTTTTACATTTTAAACATGGACCTTTCATTTCATACTTCATGGTTGAAATTATATATATGTACATATATGAATATTGATATACATATATTATCAATTTTGAAAATAAAATATTTGTGGCATGCAAGCAATTATAATTAATTATAAGTCATTTGCATATGGTTTGCGCATCACTTTCCCAAATATAATTAATGTTTGTTTAGGACTCAGAAACCATGGCTCTACTGTTTATCCTGTGCTACTGGAAAACCTGTCATTATTAGATTAATGTATGTGAGTTAATACTTATCAAGACTTCTGTGAAACAATTTTAATAGTCACATAGTCATTTGTAATGAAAACCAGATAAGTTGCTAATCAATATAAGTTTAGGAAAATAGGAACAAAGGGAACAAAATAGTTTCTCATTGTATTTAACAACTCTTGTATCAATTTTCAACTTTCATAGTAAGAATAATATATATAGGACACACACACATATATCTATATCTATATCTATATCTATATCTATATCTATATCTATATCTATATTACTGTGGTTTAGTGACTAGTTCCTAAATAAATGGTCCATATTTGGTGAACTTTAAACTGTTTTTTTTTACTAAGATTTACAAAGTAAACACTATTATACTCTAATCATACAAAGATAATTTACTCAAAGAGAGGTTAATTTTAATGACATAAGTCTCACTGTTTGATTGAGGTATCATTGTCAAGATGAATTCCCATGAAGTGGTCAAACCTAACAGGGAAATAGCACCAGCCAGGGCATTTGGAGCAGAATCAACTCCTAATAGGATAGCAGATGCTGTACCCAGATGACCTGCCCAGGTGATCCACCCTTCTTAATTTTATGAACAGCAGTTTATTTTAAATATCACTATATGTTTACTATTTCATGAATCTGTGCTTTTCTTCTTTCGTGATCTCTTAATATTGTGTCAATACCACATCATCACAGTTTACATTACTGATCATTA
This sequence comes from Peromyscus aztecus, assembly GCA_902168405.1. Taxonomy (NCBI): domain Eukaryota; kingdom Metazoa; phylum Chordata; class Mammalia; order Rodentia; family Cricetidae; genus Peromyscus; species Peromyscus aztecus. The sequence continues at coordinate 12,611 of CABHPQ010166701.1, forward strand.
TAGATTATTAGAATATTGTGAATATGTTTTATGAATATACACACAAATAAATGAACATATTTTCTAGTATATAACATCCATTCAATATGCAACATGTTGAGTTAAATTAATGCTTGAAATCCCAATACTATCACATGTCTAGTTCATGCTTTGTCTATTTGTATGAAAGATATTTAACAAAGTTTCTTCACAATTTTGTATACATTTTTTTCATCCAATTTTATTCAGGCCCAGGTCTATAACTGTACACTGTTGTATTTAGAGTTTCACTACTCATCATCATGCTGATTTTATAAAGTTTAATAAAAATAAGTCTATATAAATATATATTTATCCTTTCATTACTCTTATAGTATGCAAATTCATGAGATAGTATTCTCATGTAAGCAAAGTAGCCATTATCATATTTACAAAACTTTCACTTTCATAACTAATTACATCTGAAAATATCTATTAAGAACAATTCATTTCCCAATATTTATGCTTTAAACTAGTAACAGACCTCTAAAGATGCTTGAAGCATGCCTTATTCCTTCCTTATTCCACTCCTATAAAAAGTCTCAAATTTACATTAATGTGTTTTAACCTAGTGATCACTTATTCAAGTAAGAAAACAAATTTCTTCCCCATCAGTTTCATATTTTCACTTCAACCTCTACCATTAAGCCTTCATATGATTCCAAGAAGCGTTCTGTAACAGGATTTGGGTGCAGAAATTGTGAAGACCTGAAATCTTTACAATTCAGAGAGCAAGAACTCTATTTCTCAGGAGGTGCAGTCATATTGATGAAGCACAGGAAGTCTGGTTATTCACTCATGAGCAAGCTATACTAATATCTAACAATATAACTTATTATGTGGAGATATGTACAGATACTCATAAAATTAACAGAATTATATCCATAAAGTACCTTTAAAAATATGGAAGGATATATTTCAGGATTATCTTCTCCGAACTAATAGTCTCCCTCAACTTCTCCTGAAGTAGAAACCGCCAATGTTAGTATGTTCCAATACAAACCTACAAGACATTTCCATATTTCTATATTATATATCAAATGTTCCTACTATATTTCAGAAAAAAATTAAATAAAATTACTAGTGTGTCTTTTTGTTTAGTGTGTTAGTGTTTTCAAACAGATAAAGTTTTCTGGGACTTTAAAGATATCTTTGTGAAATTTGAATTTCACTTTTCAGGTTTATTTGTTACATTTAACTATTATTTCTGTTAGGACAATAAGTGATATTGTCTCATTGCTACACATTAATTTCAAATATTCAATGTAAAATGCAAATCACTTCAGAATTTAGGAATTATGACAGGGAGAGGATAGGAAAAGGCAATAAATAATTGCTACCTAATTGCTACACAAGCTAGAATATCACATAACCTTTACAAGTTTCTTTCAGATATACTTGCTGTCTCACCTCTGCAAATGAAAAGAGTATCAGATATGTCATACTGCCTGACTATATTGCATGCAGGATAAGTATATACACCTAAATCTAATTCTAAGTTGTCATTCTTCTTACACACAGATTATCATCTGCAAACATTCTTATGTGCAAGTCAATCACTATAGTCAAAGAAATCCCACAGAAGTACTGTACTAGGGTTCTCTAAAGGAATAGAAGCCATAGAATGAATATATATTTAGATGGTATTCATTAGACAGGCTTACATGACAAGATTCAGTTAGTTCAACAACGGTTGCCACATGAGAAATGACGAGTACAGAAATGTTCTGTACAGAAGGCTGGATGTCGCTATACTACCAATCTGGTCTTGAAGGTCTAAAGGGTCACTGGAGAGCTGCTGATTTTCAGTAGATGTTGAAGGTTTGAACAGGCCAACTCTAACATCAGGGAATGAATACAGCAGGAGCAGAGGGATCTTACCTTTAGGGGCAGCCTGGCTAACATATAAATGTCCAGGCCAGCCTGGGCTTCATAGGACAATGCTGTTTAAAGGCATAGTAAATTTTCAGTTTAGTTTATTTTAGTCTTCATTTGACAATCCTACTCACATTATATAGGAACAATTTTGTGCTCATTTAAATTTTAAGAATGACCTTCACACTTTTAGGCCTTGCATTAAAAAGAGGCACATAACCATAATTCTTTTCTTGTTCTTACAAGGCACTCATCAGTCTACCTATCTCTTGTCTGTCATTGCAGGGTAACATGCCAAAAGTCTTTTTCCCAGTCCCGAAAAAACTTAAGAGTATCTGGCAATTTCATTCTGCGCTTATTTAGTTTTGTCAACTTAACACAAACTTAAGACATCTTTAGGGAGGGAATCTCAATCGAGGACTTCCCTCCATTAGATTGTCCTATGAGCAAGTCTGTGGACATTTCTTAATTAGTGATTGACTTGGGAGTGCTCAGCCCACTGGACAGTACAGCCTCTGGAGAGCTGGTACTGGGTTATAAAGGAAAGCAGACTAAGTAAGACATGGAAATAAAACCAGGAAGCAGTTTTATTCCATGGTTCCTGCCTCTAAATTCCTGCCCTGACTTCCCTCAGTGGTGAACTATGTTCAGGACACATAAGCCAAATGAATAATTTTCTCCCAAAGCTGCTCTTAGTCACGATGTTTATCACGAAAATAAAAAGCAGACTTGGAATGTATTATGAATAGAGACTGGGTGGAATTCCAATACAAAACTATTTACAGTTCAGTCTGTTCCATCTTCCTTAAAGCACTGTTATTATTTATGGAATATTAATTATACTTGGATTATGCTTTACATTTACTCATAACAAAAATAGTAGTTTGTGTAATTCATATTAATATATCTGATATCTAAGCTTCTACTACAAGGAAAATGAAACAAATTACAAGATCCTCTCAACCCTATGAAATTTAACCTAAAGAAATAAATTCTCCTTCGAGGTAATTTTTGCTTGCCAACCTCAGGCACATTTTCAATATTTCAGATTTCTACCCAGGCTTCAATATTATAAAAATAATTGCGAAGGTGGATTTACCATGAAGAAAATAAATCCTACAGGTTCGGGACTCTGCCTGAACCTTCTGTAAGTGTTTATAATTTTAAATTCTGTTCCTTAAGCGTTTATCTATTAGGCTCCACAAAACCTAAGACCTCCACGGAGGATATGAGTTATATGATGTTATGACTTCAGAACTAAGATAGGGTTGCTGACTCATGCAGTTTCCCCTCGAAGCACCCTGGTCTCCTTATAGGTATGGTTCAACTGGCCTAAAACCTATACCAGCTGTCTTCTAGGTCATTATTTTAGCTCGCTCTGGGGACAGAGGAGGGAATGGCATGAATCTATACTGATCATTTATTTTCAATCTCAAAGAAGTTCGGCACAGTGGGATGCTTGCTTTTAACCCACTCCTTTCATTATTTTCACAATTATTCTTTCTCTCCTCAGTGGAGGTAATTTGTATGTCAAAGCAGGCCTTGAGAAAACAGGATGAAAGTTATTTGTAGACTCAGTCCCAACTCCAGCTCACTGAAGTTCAATCAGCCCTGCCTTATTGGAAATGAATGCACTCAGAACATGGGTAGTAGCGATCATTGTTCCCCAGTATGCACTTTGAAGTTTGCTGGCAAGGTTTTCAAAGGGATTTCCTTCCGACATCCTAAATCAGAAGGGGCACTGAAGTCCTTCTACATGACTGTCTTCTCTTCTTTCTTCTTGCAACCTGTCACTCAAAAGAATGAACTTAGACCACTAGTTATCACCTGTAATTCCTTCACTCTTAATGCTCTGCAGTCCTTTTACCTATAGGCTTCATACCTCATTAAATAATAATTATCAAGCTTTTTCACTGTCATATCCATAAAAATGTATGCATATGTGTGCATTAAATTGAATATTGGTGGGATAAGCAATCTTGTCTTTTCTTCATGTTTAAGGCCATTTTATTTCTCTTCACAATTTAGCCTTTTCCAAATGCTAGTTACAATCTGAAGACTGGTAGGAGGGTTTGCTGAAGATTTATACACAGGGTTGGAATTTCTCCTACTGAAGTGGCAAAGTTATAATTTGGCTAGAGTTAGAAGAAAATTTGTGACATAACAAAAGGCATGTTTATTGTGAGGGCATTTGTGAAAAAGTGGTATTTTTTAAAATCCTCAATATTTAACTTTCACAGAAACTGATTTAGGGAAAACACAAATTGAGAATCAGCTTTGAGACTCATAATATTTATTTTCAGACAGGGGCTGCAAGATTTTACTTCAAAATGCAGATAGTAAATATTTTGACTTGACAGGCCATGTAACTTTATTGGAACACCTCAGCCCTGTCTTTGTTGCCCACAGACCACATGGACATAGTGTGCCCACACTCTAATATTAATAATTTAGTAAACCTGGAAAGAGTTTATCACTCTTGTCACATTTTAAAATATCGTGTCTGTTTTTTCATAAAATGTATTACATTTTTGAATAGTTACTTACTCATATATTTACCTATATTTACTTTTTTCACGACTTGATTCCAATCAAGTGACAACATAATCCCCACAATGTTTTTATTTGTATGTTTTCATTGCATCCACAGTGCCTTCAACTCAAGCAAGTTAATAAATTTTTACTATATCTCTTATTAACTCTCTAAAGAACTAAAAGAGTAATTTACTGGGTAAACAGGCCAAGTTTATTGATTTATATAAAAGAGAAAACCCTCTACATAAAACCTTGCCAGTCAAAAGACAGAGAAATATTTACAGGTTCTGTGACCTTAACTTTTATTTCATTCATTTTTATTTTTAATTAATCACAACATAACAGAAATTTGTACAAAATAATAAAGACATGCCTACCAATCATTCACTCCACTCTCTAATAGTGTCATCTTGTATGGCAAGAACAATATTAAATTTAAAACTAGATTAAATATTAATATTAAAACTAGAAATTGATATTGGTAACATCTACAAATTTCACTAATTTCCATAGTGTATTGTAGCATGAATCTTAAATGGTCTTATTAATAAAATCAAACCTGAGCCAGGTATTGGGGTGAATGCTGGAAGATCAGAGAAGCAGAACAAGCCACAGCCACCTCACCTTGCCAATTCCTCAGCGAATCCTGTTTTCTCAGACTAGAAGCTTCTGAGTCCTCATCCAAATGGATCTCAGCTGAACTCTTGCTCAGAGTCTAAAAGCTTAACCAGCCAAAAGTTTCTAGTTTCTGGTCTTCACGCCTTATATACCTTTCTGCTTTCTGCCATCACTCCCTGGGATTAAAGACTCACTTTCTGGGATTAAAGGCATGAGTCACCATGCTTGGCTGTATCCTTGAACAGATGGATTTCTGCCTCTGGAATGCTAGGATTAAAGGCGTGTGTGTCACTATTTTCTGGCCTCTATATCTAGTGGCTGTTCTGTTCTCTGACCCCAGATAGGTTTACTAGGGAGCACAATATTTCGGGGAACACAGTATCACCACAGTGTATGTTCATCTCTGTACTTTTCTTCATATATAGACCTGATGGGGAACTAATGATAATCAAGACACTAGTGGTTTCATTACTACATAGATCTCTCCTATTACACCTAAAATCACTCCTTCTAACCACATATCATACAGATTTGTTCTCCATCTCCATGTTGAAGTTATTATCTAAACAGGATAATATTGTACACACTCTTTTCAGATTGGCTTTCTCGATGAGTGAAATACCCTTAAGATCCATTTGGGCTTTCTTGTGATGTCCTTGACTCATCTGGCTCCTACAATCCTTCCTCCCTCTCTTCAGCAGGATTCCCTGAATTCAGCCTCATGCTTGACTGTGGGCCTCTGCATCTGTTTCCACCAGTTGCTCCATGAATTCTTTTTGATGACTACTGAGGTGGACAACATTCAATGAGTATAGATGAATATTGATAGGTAACATTGACTTTTTTTTTCCTCCAATCATGTTTGGTTCTGTCCTCAGTATAAATTGGCCTAATAGGAGCTCACAGAGACTGAGCCAATAACCAGGGAGTGTGCACAGGACTTAAGTAGGCCCTCTGCATATATGTAGCAGTTGTGTAGCTTGGTCTATTTATGGAACTCCTGACAGGGGAAGCAGAGGCTGTCTCTGACTCATTTACTGGTTTTTGGTACTTTATTCCTTACACTGGGTTGCCTTGCCCAGCCTTAATAAAAGGCAAAGTGTTAGTCTTACTACAACTTGATATGCTGTGTTTGGTTGATATCCATGAAAGGCCTGCCCTTTTCAAAATAGAAATTAGAGGAAGAGTGGATGGGGGTGGGGAAGGCATAAGGGGAGTGAGGGGGAGGGACTGGAAGGAGAGAAGGGAGGGGAAACTGCAGTCTGGATGTAAAATAATAAATATTTTTAAAAAAATATCCATCTGGGTGTTTTTGCAAACCAATACCTCATACTTACATTTGAGTAATAGCTCATTATATGTCATATTTGTTCAGTCATTGTCCTGTGGAGCATATTCTTATTAATAATATAAAGGAGATGAACATCAACTCATCAATTTTTGATGAGTAGAAGTGTATCATACTCCAAGTTAGATGCATATGTGTTTCATTTCTGAGTGATATCATGTTTTATGGTAATTTCTAAATTGTTTTAATTAATGACTTAATCAGTTCTTTGGTAATTTGTAAGTGGTCCAGTTTTTCCACATTCTAACTGGCATTTGCTATTATAATTATTTCATATTTTAGCTGTTTGAATAGGTAAGTTATAGCATCTTAGCATACCTTAATTTGCATGTACAAAGTGGTTAATAATGCTGAATATCTTCACAGTAGTATTATGAGATGCATAATTTAATATAATTATCCTTATTAAGGCATTTTTCTAAGGTTGTATTAGAAATCTTGGATCCCAGATTATAATATTGTGCTAGTTCATAGTCCTGAATTTCAGGAAAAGATATTTGTTGGAACAAATAGCCATTTATGTCTGTTCCAGTTACTATTTGATAGTATAAAGAAGAAAGTTTACTTCTTTCTCATAATCTAGTTAAATCTTGAATCAAAAAATACGTTTATTATAGGACCAAAGAACATGTTCATACTAGCTAGCAACTAATTAATGGATACTTAATTGCTAATTAATTTCTAATTTTACTTATTATCTCTACACAATAATAAGACATGATTTTAGTAATGTAAAATTACTTTAAAATCACTCAAATTCAAAACTAAAATTGTAAATAATAAATATGAATCCTCAGAATTACCATAGAGGCAAAAGTTGTTTCTTTACTTTTTATTAGCAAGAAGTAGAATATCTTTGCTGTTACCACAATCTAATATGTCAAGATTTAAATTATCTCAGAACATAGCATAAGTAAATATGTCATAAGAGCATCATTTAAAGTCCTTGATTTGACCTTTAGCAGGTGTTTAGCAATTGGGCAACTTTAAAAAGTTTCACCATACACTTCTGCATAATGCTGTGGAACAATCTTTGTACACTATAAATATGCATTGCTCTCATTGTCAATAAAAAGCTGATTGGCCAATTGCTAGGCAGGATTTTCAGAGCAGAGAGAATGCTGGGAAGAAGGTGGACAAAGTCAGAAGGGGTTGCCAGCGAGACACAAAGGGAGCAGGATGTATACAAGATAAGATAACAAGCCATGAGCCACTTGACAGCACAGAGATTAATAAAAATGGCCTAATTTAAGCTGTAAGAGCTACCTAAAAATAAGCCTAAGCTATCAGTCAAACATGTATAATTAATGAATCTCTGAATGGTTATTTGGGAAGTGGCTGGCAGAACAGAACTGTTTGTGGTCCCAGTGAAAAACTCTGCCTACAGCATAATGGACTGAAAATCCTTTCAATTCACATAGTAAATGTTAAATGTCATAATATAAAAATTCTTTTTCATGAAAGTGCTACAACTTTGTAGAAAGGGATACTGTAACCATTTTCAGCATGCCATGTAAGGGAGAGCAGAATGGTTAATGAGCATGAGTACATGAACTGACATATTTAAAACAGAGTTTTCCTACTGAATGGGTTTTTCAGCTGGTATCTTTAGCTACTAAACTTCAAATTCCTCACTGCAAATGGTGACAGCAGCATCCTCCCTCATAGAGTTGAGACCAAAAATGAAAGGATATCTAAAGAGATCCAAAGAATTCTAGGCATACAACAATTGAATGTTATCATTAAATTGCTAAGTCCAATTATTAAAAGATAAATATTATTGATTTCAATTAGTGCTTTGCTTCTGTGTGGTGGAATCTCTCACGGTCATGGTTAACTTCAAACTTGCTATGTGTCTGAGGATAACACTAAACTTGTGATCCATGCAATCTTGACTTTCAGTGCTAACTATACAGGCATGTGCCACCAGTTCCACTGATGGCCATTTGTACCTTTTTTCATAATTTACAAAACTTATCTTTTCAGTAAGTATGAATCAACAGCAAGAGAGTTTAAGATGGATTCATTACTGAACACTCTGAGAATCTGGCTCACTGACTCACACGTTGTCTCCACTGACTACTGTGCAATTGCAACATGAGTGGAACCACTACAAGATTAACATTAACAGCTTAATAAATAGCACCATAACTTCTTTTCATTAGTATTTTTGCTATTGAGAACTGGATAATTTACATGCATCATGAGTTCAACACCATTTTTCTTAATTAATTGCTTTCAGGTGCTTTTTTTTTCCCATACAATCTCACATATTCTTTTCAAGAACTGGCAAATACAGCAATTTCTGCAAGTGACAGTGTAAGACAAGCAGAGTTCCCTTATCTCCCCACAAATCTAGAAAGAAACTTTCAATCCATTATTTAAGAAAATAAAAAATAAACATGAAAAGAAAGTGATATATGCAGCTGTTCATTAACACAATAACTTTTATATACACCATTGAAAGGTAGAACATGTATAATTCAAATAATAACAAAAACCTTTTGGTCTCTCTTTTATCATGGTCTTATCTGAGAATTAAGGCCAAGACTCTTAACAATCAATGAAGCTTAAAATATACTCTTGAACATACCTGGAAAGTAATATTAGTACTAAGTAATTTTCTTTTATGAAGTTAACATGAATTTCATTCCTTTTCCCACTTAGCTTGTTTTTTTTCTGCATATGTCTGTGATAATGAGTTTTATATCAATAATGTCTTAACCAGTGATACTGATTTACTTTACTTGAGTTTTGAAGGAATAATCTAAAACAAAATTGGGATGATCAATTGAACGAAAATATTTTTCTGTGACTAGTTTTTGAAATTTCAAAAGGATCTCACAAAATAATGCAGAGCAATGGACACATTTAAGGACTTATTTTCCTTTTATTCACCTTCATTAATAATTTTCTCTCAGATTACCTGGTATCAGGAAGAAACATAACCACTTAGATATCTGCTTTCATGATTTTCCTTCAGTAAAGAATACATCTCTACCAAAAAGATTGCTAAAATAAACTAATTTTCTTTTGTATTAGATTATTTATTTTTGATATAAGCAAACAAGACATAAACATAAGATCAGTATACTGATCTTGGCCAATTTTATTATTACTTATTAATACATTCTGCAATTGTAGACACATACTATAAAATTTATACTCTTTAGCAATAGAACGTGTATACTGCTTGCTAACAGAAATTGTGGTTTAGAAAAAGATTGAATAAAAAATTGCATATCTTATTAAATTACATTTGTTTATTTAATGTGTGTGTATGTACACATGTGCATAATAAGGCATATATGTGGATGTCAGGGAACAACTTCAACCACAATATGGATCCCCAAGATAAAATTCAGAGCATCAGGCTTGGCAGCAAGCATCTTGACCTGCTTAGCCAACTCACAGTCCTTGTGTATTGTTATTCATTACATAGAATAAAAAAAAAAACACAAAAAGCTAGCAGAGAATTCATATAACTAAATTTCTCAATCTTTGTATAACCTCTGTCTCCTTAACAGAGATTTGTTGTAACGAAATTTCACCTGACTAAAAGATGCAACAATAGAGCTACCGCAATCTCTCTCTCTCTCTCTCTCTCTCTCTCTCTCTCTCTCTCTCTCTCTCTCTCTCTCTCAGAAATTCATGTCCATTCTTGCATAAAAACATGTCTGCCACATCATTTGCTATGAAGTTTTATAAGGCTGGAAAATAATCTTATTGTTTCCTGTTTGAAGATGTATTTGTATTTTACAGAATTTAAGGGATGAAACAATTTAGCACTTGTAAAATTTCCTAATTTTAATCCCATTGTTCTTCAGTGATTTCATGTAAATAAATTATTTTTCTGCCACTAAATAAAGGGAAAGATAATATATTGTCATTAAAATTCATAAAAATAATTTATAATTTCATTTAATTTATAAAAAAACTTTCAGCTGGAGATACATAAGCATGCATTATATTGATTGATCCTTCGGAGGCATCTGGATGGCATCTAATACATTGATAAACAGCCCCAAGTAGAATAAAATTTTCATATAATGAAAGCCTGTCACACATAAAATTATGTTCTGCTAATAACTAAAATCTGCAGCAAAACTCTGGACCCCAAGGCAAGTGTGAAATGCTCTTTATGAAAATTTTGAATAATATAAAAATATGAAAATTCCAATAATTCCCCTTATTTAATTCTATTTTAATATTGACTATTTTATTAAAAGTCTAGGAAATCCTTACTTGTTCATCATTTCATGTATAATAGCTTAAAATCTTTCAGAAAAAACACAAAAATAGTTATGTGGTATCAAGTATAAAACATATCTGTCAATATCATGTCAAAAATATTCCAATATGTGACATGTAAATGGATTCAGGAGGTTTAAGTAGACTAAGGTAGATTATATTTCTAGGCTTTGTAGCATTAGATTTTTAATATTTCAAAATAAGTAATGATGCTGTTGGGTGGGTAAGATACCAGTTCATTCTGTACTTTATTGGGAAGAATTCTTGTTAATGGAAAATTATCAGAATCAATGCAAAACAGAGAGAAGAAAAAGTAAGAAAACCCTGAGAGAAAAACAATGGACATCCTTAATCTAGAAAAATCCAGAATTATTGGGACCATCTAAACATTTATGCTATGCCTTGATTGGTTACTGGCTAAGAATTATTGTGGAGAATATACTGACTTTGAAGAGCCATTCTGTACAGCAAAAGCAATCCTTTAAAGAGCTATGGTTAGCATTCCCTACAATGCTAACCTTCCTTCTCTTGAAAAAAATAATGACACATTGAATATTTCACCACTATATACCTACTCTAGTCTGTTTTCTGTTGTTAGGACAAAATACCACTGATAAATAATATACAATAGGGGATTATTTGGCTTAAGGTGTTAAGAGGTTTGATAGTTCACAACAGAGAAGCCATATCTGGTATGTACCTACTTACTGTGACATAAAATAATGGCCAAAGGTCCACCAAAATTTCTAGGCCAAATTTAAATTGGCCCTCTTCTCAGAGTCTCAGAGGTTACAGTCAAGGTGATGGTAGGATTCACTGTCATTTGGGAGCACAACCAAAGAGATGACTATTTCCTAGATGCTTCAGGATGTTGCCCATTGTCTATCATGGTGTGTATTATGTGAATTTTACTGAGAAACTATGAAAAAGTATCTAGTTTGCACCAATAGTGCACAGACGGCAGCCTAAAGGAAGATTATTCTCAATTCTAGCTTGGCAAACAAATGATTTATTGGTACTACTTGAAGAAGCCTGAGTATTTGGGCAGTCCCATCTCATAACCAAATAATCTACCCCATCATGATTGATAATGCACGAATTTTCATTATTGGAATTCCCCAAACAATTCTGGGACTCTACTGCAGACAAAAATCTTCCTTCTATAATAATTGTTTAGTAATTACTCCTCATGGTGCTTGCCATTTTCCTTTGAGTAGCCTTAGCTGCTCTCCTTCCTTCCAAGACAGACTACTGAAGTCCAGTATCTACACAATACTCTACTCTTTCCTCTAGTTATCACATATTTATATCCTCCCCCTGCCCATTCCATCATGTTCTCTAAACATCTGGAGCAGGTGATGGAGATGTCTTATTATTTGCACACACTTCACACACTTACTGATCATTAGGACACTATGCCACAGTAGTTTCTTATTCTACACATTTCGACTGACTATGAATCTGCAGGAATGCCCCTCCACTACACAACACACTTCTCTCCAGGACCAGGGTTAACAGCAACAGTAATCCATGGGGTAACTACAAATATATAGAAAGCCCTTTGATAGGCCCATAATCTATTTAGCAAAACAGTGTCTTCCCAACTAGGGCATGTGACCTCTCCTGTCATAAATCTTTGCTATGCTTAGAGTACCCAACAAAAGTTCTCCTCATGTAGTGTACAGCTTAAGTCTACTCAGAAAACAATTAGTTATACCTAAACCAGTTCTGATACTATTTTACCAGTATGCCTATTTAGTTTGGGATGCTAAGTATAAAACCTAACTTTCGTAGGAAAATGGGGTTGCTAGTATAACAATTCTCCTCTATAAGGCTGTATTGGGCTTCGCAGCACTACAACTCCAAACAGCTTGGAGGAGGCTCCCATATCAGATCAGCTTAAGTGCCTCGTGTCCTGTAATCAAAGTGTAGTGTTTTAGAGATGGGATCTTACAATCTTCTTTTGACATGGAACCAACAGCAATGACAATAGACATTATGATTTATGTGTGTCTCAGTAGTCCCTCTAGCCATAAATTTGTAAAAATACCTTTGTCATTGCAATTTTCAATCAACTATGTTAGGGATTCTGAAGTGACTTTTTCTATCCACAGATGGATGTTTGGTGGAATTGAACTCTTTACTTGCTGTTCTTATAGCTCACTCACTCTTTACATCATGTCACATTTTCCCTGATTCTACCTCAGAGTTTCTGAGATCAGTGCAACTACCACTGTCAATTTTCCAGAATGAGACCTTGGAGCTTTCACCCATTGCTGACTTGCATGAAAATTCTTGCAGGATTTGTGGGAATGTCCCCCGGTTGTTTAGACAGGATGCATATCATTAGAATGTAGCATAGAAATATTGGCTGCTTTAGCTATGTTATCAAGCCCATGTTGGGTGCCCTATGCTGAGACTTTATGCAAATCCATTAAACAAGCTCTAATGGTGCCTAAGAACAGATAGCCTGTATTTGTATAAGGGCATGTACATTCTCATGTTGGACTCATTGAGCTATAAAATGCCACATTTTATATATATATATATATATATATATATATATATATATATATATGTATGTATGTATATAACTATGAGGGAATCTCAAGTCTGTTCAATTCTATTATATGTTGACTTCCATGTCTGTTGACATCACAGTAAGCAACCTAGTATTTGCCATTTTTTTCTTTTTTACCACTGAGCTTTCTACAAATACAGGCCTCTTCATATAGCCCAACTATCAATATTGATTGTGGCATGCAAACCCACATGAGGTACCACTCCATATACTGCTCTTAACTCGGCCCATTTGTTTCTTGTTCCTTCTCTCTCAAGCCTCATGGTGTCGATGTTCATTTATATTGCTGCAGAAATCTACACCTAACTGCTGTCTCTACTTGGACAGTCTGCACACCAGGCATTGACAGGGATAGATGGTGTCCTTTCAATATTTTTTTCTGGATTGATGGTTGAGTCAATTATTGCTGGATTCTCAGGGGCTTGGAAGGACCCAATTCCCAGAAGATTTTACATCACAGAGATAGCTTGGCTTGTAGACATCACACAATATTTTTGTTAATATGAAAACCACCTTTAGATGGTTGGATTCTGTACTGCCCAGAGGCAGGTTTGGCCAGGAGACCTTCAATACAACCCTTTTATGGGATAAACTGTCTTTCCCATTGGTGAAGTGGATCCAGTGATGGATTACACAGTTGTAATGTTTTGTATACAACTAGAAAATGTTTTTCAAATGCTGCAAACTGAGATTCTGCCCATTTCTACTGATTTGTGCCAGTACTCTGTTAGAGCTATTTGCTTGGGGGCAGGGAATTCCATAGTCCTAGCTATAGCCATCTGATTTGCTGGTGCCATGGAGGAACACAGAGCTTCTGGGACACACAGCTGATTAGTCTGTCCTCCAAATATTTAAGGCTGCTCAAAACTCTTTTGAACTCCTCTATCAAAATTCTTTTTAGCACCTCTTTTTATCAATTTATGCAAAGGAATTGAAACTCTGGCAAAGTGGAGTGTGAAAATATGCTGACAGCAGAGCCTCAAGAATAGGCAGCTGATTTACATTTACAAGAATAGGCCTTTTTAGGATTTTCATTAATCATGTAAAGTATCATACATGGATTTACTTGACCATATTGCTCCTGAGAATTTGACAGCTGTGCTTAGACAGTGCACCTTGTAGGTTTTTTAGATATTTTTCTAAGTAGATAAGACATTTAGAGGTTGACTGCATATATATATATATATATATATATATATATATATATATGCACAGAAGTTGGGCAGGTTAACAAAGAAAAGGCCATTGGCGAGCATCCTCAAATGTATCATCCTTCCAGGTGAACGAAAATTCATCTTGGTATTCATCAGCTTAGGATATGCTAAGAAAGGGCACTTATCAAGGGTCAATAGATGCTAAAATTATTCCATCAAAGGTATTAGCTATTCTGTCAGAAAATGATATTGAGCACAGTAGCATGGATGGGAGTGGGGTTTTGGTCACTAGCTTATTTAATACTGCACATACCACAGTTATTTCTCAGGATCCCTCTGGTTGACTTGCAGGCTTCTGAGACTCAGCTCATGGAAAAACTTCAGATGGGACAAATACTTTCCACCTTTTATAATTTCTTGATGGCTCTGAAATTTGTCCCAGCACCCAGGGAGTCCATACTCTTTGAAATACATCACTCTACTTTGGGTAATCAAATTTTTAGGCTTGCATCTCCCCAAGTCAGAAATGACTGCCTGTATAATTTGTGCTCTCAGATGAAGTTATCCAGTAGCAATGTGCAAAACTTCTATTACTAGCATGTTATCTTGAAGAGGAGAAATTAACATGTATACTCTGGGATATAGGGTAACTGAGCACTTTAATAACCTGATTTACAATCTGGCTTAAATAATTCAGATCTTCTTAAGCCTTTCCTACTTCATAAAGATCATATCCCACCAGGAGACCCAGAAAGGTCAATGAATCTCCATACCAGTCCCAAGATCCATGATGAATTACTTTCTTAATTCTCTTGAGAATACAGTCCTATTGGGCCCAGGGCGTTGGACTTCAAGTGCTACCTCTTATATGTCCAGTTCTATCAATAATTCCTGTCTTTCTTCTATTGTCTTACAGTAACTGAGATCAATAAGGGTGCTGTGGATATCACTCTGTATGCTGTGAATGTGTTGCTCTGATTGGTTAATAAATAAAGTGCTGATTGACCAGTAGCCAGGCAAGAAGCATAGGTGGGACAAAGAGAGAGGTGAATTCTGAGAAAGGAAAGCTGAGTAAGGACTCACCAGCCAGACACAGAGGAAGCAAGATGTGAAGGCAGAACTGGGAAAAGGTACCAAGCCACATGGCTAAACATAAGAATTATGGGTTAATTTAAGTGTAAGATCTAGCTAGCAAGAGGCCTGAGCCATTAGGCCAAATAGTTTTAATTAATATAAGTGTCTGTATGTTTATTTGGTTCTGAGTAGCTGCGGGCCATGGTGGGACTGGAGAAAACTCCAGCTACATGGGGGCCTTCATCTGTGATAATCATGGGTTCCTAAGTCTTGTAAAAGCTAGTCCACCAGAGAGCAATTTCCCCCATCTTGTCTCAGACTATATATGCCATTTTCTTAAAGATGGATGAGCAATTACTCTACACAGTTCTTTAACTTACATTGCACTCAGATTGATCCCACCCACCAACATGTTCAACAGTCACAAAAGCCAGGTGGAAGAGGCTTTATAATTTCTTGTTTAAAAGTTTTTCCCAATCTAAAAAATTCAAACATAAGATCATTTTTTATTCTTAAATTTCTTTCAATTGGTCATTACTAAGGTATATGGCTATATATCTATAGATTTTTCCCTTTCTCTGCATTATAGACCAGACATGAAAGAATACCTTCTATCATTTCTGCATCAATCCCTTCTCGCTGTTTGATTTCTCATATGGATTCCAAAGTTTTAGATGACAAGAAAGGCTCTTTAGTACTAATCTAATTTATACTCTCTTTGCCTATGGCTTGGCAGCTTCAAGGAACAGAAAGCCAGCATCTCTGTTTCGTCTTCCCTTGTGTCCACTTATCAAATCTGAGGTTAGTGAAGCAGATAGAATCCACATATTTTTCATAATAATTTTCCTTAGGAAGATATAGCTGTCCTTCAGTCTGTAGGAAATAGATACTGACTGAAGTCTCCAAATTTGAATGCTGTTCGCTGGAATTTCCTTGTTGATGACAGTTTCAAAGGTGCTCTGGCAAGTCATTGATAAGTGAATTCTACAATGTAGCTGTTCCTTCACCTAACCCATAAGAATCTGCTAGGGCAGTGTCTTCCTGCAATATAATCTAAGTGGCATTCTGTCACTTTGTCATATTATATGACATAATCAAAAAGGTTATCCCATCCCCTTTGCCATATTCTATTTGTATGAAGAACAAAAGAGCCGGGTGGTGGTGGCGCACACCTTTAATCCCAGCACTCGGGAGGCAGAGGCAGGTGGATCTCTGTGAGTTCGAGGCCAGCCTGGGCTACCAAGTGAGTTCCAGGAAAGGCGCAAAGCTACACAGAGAAACCCTGTCTCGAAAAACCAAAAAAAAAAAAAAAGAGAGAGAACAAAAGAAACCATTACATTCAAGGGGATGGTACTATGAAATTCATAAAACATAGGATCTATTAATCACTGTGAGGGCAAAAGGTCTGACAAGTGCATATGTGAAACTGATATAAAACCCAATCCTTTCTTATGTTAGTATCATTTGTTCTATGGCTTCATTGTTTAAAACAATCCATCTGGACTATACTTACATTGCCAGTTTGCTTAAACTGAAACCTTACAGAACCCCAGAGTACAACCAAAATGAATGTGAGCAAGGTAATATACCAGAACTCAGCCATGAAATTTATGGTTGGTGACCTCAAAGGAACATAATGGTTTCTTTCTAAATGTGACAGATTCTCATACCATTTTTTAAAATTTAACAGTGTATAATATCCTACTAGAACCAATAAAAACACTATCAGGTTGGTTTTTGAGATGCAGATTGCTTTAAAAATTGTTATAAAATGTCTTGCTTTTGCACAGACCACTTAGCAATATGAGTTCAAAGATCACTCGTCGAATAGCCCATAAAAGGTCCATTATGTCATTTTATATGCATCTCACTGCCAAGCACTCAAGATCATAATAAGAAATTAAATAGTTCAAAAGAAGACAAAGTTATGAAAGTTAAGTGGCGAGACAATGCAATGCTCTGGTGATAAAGAAGTTATTCCTACAGTTTATAAAAAGTTGACAGCTCCTTTCCCACTTGACATTAGCATAGCTCCATCTTATTGCCACAGCAATACACTGTATAGCTCACCAGAATAGATTTTCTACAACTAGCTTAGAAGTCTCCCATTCTTTCCTTTTTAAATTACCATTCCAATTGCACTGTTACCTTTGGTAAGAATAGCTCTTCTTTGTCAGCATGCTATAATTAGAACAAACAGGAAAAGTTGGAGAGATTGCTCAACACTTCAGATCACTTGTAGGTACATTTCTGGGGGCTGGAGCTCAGATCCAGTACTGAATTAACAAACCCAGATGTCCTAAGTTTGTAATTGTAATTCAGCAAGATCTGACACCCTATCCTACATGCATGGAAACATAAGCAGCCTCACCTACCCACCCACAGAAATGGAAAAATAAATATTAAACAATAATTTTCATCCATTTTGAGACCTTTATGAGGGCTGGGGAAGATAAAAGTCATTATCTTCCATATACCTTTCTTTGTTTATAAACTTCCTTTTGAACTCTCCATGAGAAAACATGGATAATGTACCCGATTTAAAGGCATTTCTACCCTTTGAGAAACTACAAAAATAGTTTTAGAGGTATGAGAGAAAGAAAAATGTCTATTTCTGTTTCTTAATCATGAAAAGTAACTGACTTGCTGATTACCAGTTTCGTCTAGACTAGTCATAATTTGTCATTCAACAGTGAAATTTCCCATAGCTACCCTTTCTTTTATCAAAGTAGTTAGAGAATAAAAAAAAAATCTCACTCACTTGAGGAAAATACAGATTTTTCAAGCTCATGAACATACTGATATGTTATAGTTTTTCACCCATATTAATGCATCTTAGTGTATGAGTGTTTTTAGGACAGTCCCTTCTATTAGTCCAGAGGCCTTGAACTAGCAACTTCTTACCCCTAGCTCTCAAGTCCTGTCATTTCAGGCACAAAATAAGATGCTTTTATGAAAATCATTTCATTGATATTGTGCTAAGTGTTTAACAATATTCCAACAACATAGAAGACAGAGAGGGTAAGAGGAAGGAAGGGATCAAAATTGAGAATTCACTGATTTGAGACATGAAATTTCTGCTTGGCCCAATACCTAACTAAAGAATACAGTAGAGTTTCATCACTGCAACAAAATAACTGAAACAAAAAAAATAAACAGTTTATTCTTGTTCACAATTCAGAGGCTTAAGTCTACAATCACTTGACTCTTGTTTTTGATCAGGGAGCAAACCTTAACTGAAGAATTACCCCCATCATATTGGTCTGTGGAGGGAATTTTCTTGATTGCTAGTTGATGTAAGAGGGTTCAGCCACTGTTTACAACAGCTAAATGTAAGCCTGAAAGCAAGCTAGATATCCAATGAATTCCATTCCTCTGTAGTTTCAGCTTTGGTTCCTGCCTCAAAGTTCTTGAGCTCCTGACCTAGATTTCCTGAGTGATGGACTGTAGCATTTAAGTTGAAATAAAATCTTTACTCCCCAAGTTATTTTGGTCATGGTGTTTATTGCAGCAAAATAAATAAATAAACAAATAGATAGATAGATAGATAGATGATAGATAGATAGATAGATAGATAGATAGATAGATAGATAGATAGAGTGAACAAATGAATAAATAAATGAATAAATAAGAAAACTAGAATAGCTGTTGGTAACCAAAGAGTCAAATGTTGCTTTTGCAGACCTTTTGCAGACCTGATCATGTGGTTTATATGAAGAGTATGGAAGCACTTTGAAATTTGGACCTGAAAAACCATTGAATACTTAGATTTTAATGCGTTTTTCAATGGTAGCTTGAGCTACCATTGGAGCTTAAGCATGCTTTAAGAAATACAGACAATGGAGGCCTGATTTGTGACGTTTCAGAGAAAACATTCTGTCAGGCTCTTGTGATATTTTGATAATTTCATCCACTCAGAATCATTTAAATGGCAGCAATGAAACACGTTTTTCCATCTCCTATGGAATGTACACGCTGAAATGTAAACAATCAGTATTTCTTTTTCTGAAAATTGGGCCACTAAAGAGCAAACTGTGATAAAGTCAACAACTGTTGGTCTAATTTATTTTATTTTCCTTGAGGAATGCAACTAGCATTTAGATTTTGGTATTCTTGGAAATTATGCATGTCAAAAACAGGATATGTTATACTTTTTTCCTATCAAACCTTCACAATGGATAATTCACCACTGTCTGCAATCAGAAACTTTGTAGATATTCACATGATCAATAAATAATTTTTTAGGGGACACTGATATTTCTGAGGCTTTTTTCTTAGAAGTAACCAGTGAAGACAATATTTGCCATTTCAGGTTTCTTAAAATTCCACTGATGTCATGTTATAATAATTATATATCTATTATAAACATATAAAACCTATATTAAAATATTACCAAAGGGAAAGAATCAGTAATTTTGTTAAATTCTAGATTAATATTGAACAAAATAGTGTTAATTTGTCATTGTAAACTGAAATTGCTAAGTTGTCAAAAACCTACTCATTTTAATTTATTACATTCTCTTTCCTGAAGAAAAATTGTGCATTTCTCTTTGCCTCAAATTTGTCATTCATATCCTGAGAGGTGAAACAATTCCTGAAGGTAGTCTTATAGGAGCTATTTTTTAATATCAAGAAGAATAAAATATGAGCACTTTTAAAGAAGCAAAGAAAATTGTGCTTTTTCTCCCCAAACCAGTATCTTCTAGAAAAGAGTAACATATATAGTGTTGATAAGCATCCTACTTTTCTTTCAGTTTTCTGATAATAAAGTAGACACATTACAAGGTACAATATAAACATTTAACAGATTATATAAGTACAATAAGTATATTCTATTTTCTACTTGTTTTTATAATTTCGACAGGAAAAATAAAAACAATGTAAAGATACATTATTACATAGAAGGCAAAGTTTTTAAAGGCATTTAATTTAATAAATATTTATAAAATTTAAGTGAACACTGGATTAAAGAATGAGCTCAGAGAATCTGCAATGCTCCCTTCTTAATTCACCAGTAGGTACCTAGAAGTGTAAAAAAGTAGAGAAATGCAGCAACTAAAAATATTTAAATGGTGGATTAAGTAGACATCAGCAAGTTTATCTTGGAAAATGAAAAAAGAAAATCTAAAGTGATAGATAGTTTAGACCTATTGGATTTTTCTATTAATTTTCTATTTCATAAGCAAAGTAAAAATATTTGGACTTCGAGAATCTCAGTGTTAGGGGGTGATAGAGGCCTTAACTAAAAGAAAAAATTACTGGTGAGTATTGTAATAAAATAAAGCAATTGAAATTCTTCATGACATATAGGAAATGGGAAAAACATCAATTTAAGATATCTATTAAATTTCAATAAGAACAGTGTGACTCCACAACACTTGAGTCACAGCCATTCCAATCCTTTTCTTCAGAACAGCATGGTAGAAACTCTATTTTGAGGAGATGCTGTGAAGAAAATAGGGCTCTTCTTCACCAAATTCAAGGTTTAGTTCTAATTTTCCTTCAAGGTATGGCAGATGGGGATATATCTCATATCCTTATCTGTTTCATATAGTGAAAGTTAGAGTCCAGGAAAGTACAATGGAGCAGAGTAGATAAACCCTCTTACACACAGTCCCCAGCAGGATAGACAAAGTCCTGAAGATATAAACAAGCAAAAGTATGAGTAATAGCCCTATTGGCAAAATATGAAGCCTGAAATTAAACTAACTACATAGAGTTGTTTCAGGGTATGCTCCATCAGCACAAAATGACAAATAGGAGGCTGGCGAGATAGATCAGATAACACACTGGCAGCTGGCATGATGACCTGAATTTGAACCCCAGTACCGATGTGAAAAGTATTTATGATGATACAATCCCAGTGCTAGGGGTCAGAGATAGAGGATTCCTCAAGTTTTCTGGAAAGTTAGTCTTGCCCAGTTATGAGCAGCAAGTTCAGCGATGGCCTCTGATTGAAAAAAGAAGGTGGAGAGAAATAGAGGATGAAACTGAATTTGGCCCCTAGCCTCCACATACAAATGAATACTCATGCATACATGTGCGCCCACACATTACTGGACAGGAACCAACAAGTTCACAAGTATACAACACACACAAGATAAACAGGGTGATAGTGACTAACATGAGTTGTCAAAGATGTGTCAACATTTAAACACAAAATACGAGATAGTCTAAATTACCTAGAGACAGACAGCAAGGAGAAGAAATGCTCTAAACATCTGAACAAATATAGATCTAAGGCTCAAGACCACATCCCAGAGCAGATGGGTTCTTGATTGTTGTCCATGTCCAACTAGCATGATTGCTGAAAACCTCAAAAGTTAATTGAGGAACAGAACTCAGAAATCCTGTGATTCACTGAGAAAATCTTTAAAGTAAATCCTGTTTCAAAAGTGAAAAAAGGCCTAGGTTGCTCCATCAAATTCCTCTCTACTTTGACACTAACATTTCCTACAGATGGAAGAGCTGGCTGTCTCAGGTTTCTTAGCAGTTTGTTCCTAGGTCAGGATATTACATTCTCAGGACATTGTACATTGTGTGGTTACAGGAAAGGTAATGTGTGAAAATAAAGTTGGACGAAGTCTACACCAAGAAGTTTCCTGCAAATTTGTAAACCTACAATTAGTTAAGAATTACCATGATTCAAATGACAAATTTTAAATTAGAAGGAAAATAGTTATTAAGAAATGCTGCAAACTATTTAATTCATTGCCATACCTGTGAGATGGGGCCAGAAAGAGAATGATAAAAATAAAATCTCCTGAAGAAATGGTTGAATTGTTCTTAAAATTAATGAAAAAGACTAAATGGTGAATCTCATATGCTCAATTAATATTAAATAGAATAGAGGCAGAGATCTACACTGTGTTAGTAAGTTTTCTATCAGTGTAATAAAATACATGAGGAAAACAACTTAAGGAAAGACGAAAAAGATTAGTTTCACAGATGCAGAAATTTTAGTCCATGGTAGGCTCTCTCCACTGTATTTAAACCTGTGGTGAGAGAAAAACATCATGGCATTAGCACATGGCGGGGCATGAGGGATTGTCTTATTAGAGTTGTCAGGAGATAGAGGAAAGGGGACATGCCAAAATGCATCCTTTCAATGTATGTCTCTACTGTTGTACTTCCTTCAATTAGTCCTTACCTTGTCATCACCCATCAGCTAGAAACACTCAGTGGAATAACATATTGATAAAAAGTCAGCACCCTCATGATCCAATTATTCCTCAAAAACCCTACACTGCTTCAATGGGAAATCAATCCAACATCAATTTTGGGGAAACAATATCTAAACAATAATATACATCAAGGCATGCCATAATAAAAAAAAACTGATGAGAAAAAAATTGAAGACTAGAAAGATAGCACAGTAGTTAAGACCACCGACTGTTCTTGAAGGGTATCTGTGTTTAGCCCTGAGCATCTATTTCAGGGGCTCACAACCACCTGTCACTCTAGGTAGAAGTCATCTATTTTCCTGTTCTGGTCTGTGCTGAAATTTCAGGTATGTGCTACATATAAACACACACACACAGGATACCCACATGCACAGAAATGAAAATAATTGTTTTTTAATAAGGAATTGAAATCTAGAGATACCAAGAGAATATATCACTTACAATTAACAGTCACAAATTTAAGAACTGCCTGTACCTAGTCTCAAACAGGAAGGAAAGGATGCTGTACCAACTCAAAGGTCTAGAGGATAATCTACAATCTCAAATTTCCTAAATCTGCATAATTTCTTATAGCAATCTATAAACATTTATCTTTATTCCTACAGATAATTGTCATCTTAACCCCTCATCAAGAAAACTTGACAGATAAAGACTACTACAGAAACATACAACCAATCAAAATGCAGTTTTGGCTCCCAGTCCTGTTGGAAGCATCTACAAACATCTTCCAGACCTAAGGCTTAGGGAACATTGTAAAAGGGCAGGGAGGAAGACTGTAAGAGCCAAAGAATCAGGGAGTTTGCTGTGAGATTCTGTTACCAACATCAGAACATCAGAAGCTACACCCATAAGATCTCACCAGTATCACTGCACAAATATGTGCTGAACAAGGGAAAGGATAACATCAACAACATGCCTAATTGCACAGGGAAAAGCCCATGAAACCTTAATGCTACAAAGAAAGAAAGAAAGAAAGAAAGAAAGAAAGAAAGAGAGAGAGA
>CABHPQ010166701.1:36349-56719 GCA_902168405.1 Peromyscus aztecus
AAAGGTAATAGCAGGAGAGGTGGTCTTGCTCAGGGAAGAGCATGCCAAGTGACCAAATTTTTGTCCAGTGTCAAGTGATCTGCCCTAAAATTATAAATAAAAGTAACATTACATGACTATATTAAGGAATACATATGTATATACTTATATACATGCAATAACAATTGGTAAAAAAAAAATAAAAAGACTGTGAATTGGAAGGACAGTGGAGGAGTTATGTATTGGGCTGGTTGGAAAGAGGAGAGAGAAATAAGTAATGTTATAACTATTTATAATCTTAGTAATAAAAAATGAGTGAAGGTAAAATAAAGGCACTCTCCAAAATAAAGGTGGAGAGAAATCATTACAAGACTCTCCTTGTAAGAAACATGGTAGAGAAGGGAGGGAAGTGATGCAATTTACTTTAATTAAAATGAAGTAAAAACATAAGCAGGAATACAGACATTCCAAGAAATTAAAGAAAAACAAAAAATCAGCTTCATTAAACCTGCAAACAAAATTGTCAATTTTTTGGTTAATTTAACAGACAGCTGAGACTGATGGTACTGGCCTGTCATCTTGGCAATTTAAGGTGCTGAGGCAGGCAAACATCAAATTCAAGGCCTAACTGAAGTACAATGAGAAACAAAACCAGCCTGAGTAAATTTATGGAACCCTGTCTAAAATTAAATTTCAAAACTATACTAGGGATATAGATCAGTGTCAGGCCACCTACTTAACATTGATGAAGCCATTGGCTCAATCCCTATAACCACAATAAATAAATAAACTTTAAATACTGAAATTGAAGTTAAGGAAATACTAATATGGACTATGGGCCAATCCCATATAAAAGCAATTTAACATAAATAATATGAAAAATTATAGGCTAATAAACTGCATAGTTAAATAGAAAAATTCTCATAAAACGTATTAGAATGAGTTACTTAAAGTAGATACTCTAAATATATTTATCACATATTATGAGAATGAAAGACAAGTGATGATTTAAATGAATTTAGAAAATCATCCAGTATCTAATTCCCTACCATTATAAAAATATGTTTAAAAATAAGTATAAGGGAACTTTCTTTAGTCCAACAATGATGGTTACATTATAATAGTGAAAGACTAAAAGCTGCTTTCAAATGTCTCCATTGGCAGAAACCTTTATATCTGTACCAAAATCCTTAGGAATTATATAAAAGTCATACAAAATCAACGAAAGAACTTATAATATATGAGGGATGCAACAGGAATATAAAAACATGACATTTACAAATTGTTTCTGGTAGCTTTTAGTATAAGATATTCTGGGAACACAGCAAATACTAATGTATATTTCAAAATTATTCAGGCTATTCGAAATGTTCTCAATGCAAAAATAATAAGTACTTGAAGTGTAGACATATCAGCTTAACAAATGTTAAAACTGCGTGACATAAATACATAAAGCTATAATTCATCAATTTATAATTCAAAAACAAATCGTCAAACATCAGCAGTACTTCTATATATTAAGAATGAAGTTAAGCTGGGCAGTGGTGGCACATGCCTTTAATCCCAGCACTCAGGAGGCAGAGCCAGGCAGATCTCTGTGAGTTCAAGGCCAGCCTGGTCTACAGAGCAAGATCCAGGACAGTCACCAAAACTACACAGAGAAACCCTGTCTTGAAAACCGCCCCCCCCCCAAAAAAAATAATGAAGTTAAAGTGAAATTAAGGAAATTATCTACAAAGCCAGTGAAAGATTAAAGTTAGGATATTATCAGTTAGTTTAACAGAGAAGTATTAAATGTGTACAAAAATGCACAATATACAACTAAGAACAGTTAACAAAATCCCAAATAAATTGAACTGAAATTCCATTTTTTTTTAATAAAAGAATTCCTAATTTTATTGAGACAAAAAAAGTCTCCGATTAATGAACATGCTTACTAAGGTAATAGGAATTTATGAAGAGAAGCAAATATTCACATCATATTTAAAAGGAACCGGGTTATTAAAGCTGATGTTGAAACAGAAAGGCAGAGTTAGAAGTCTCACACTTCTTATTTTGAAAATGGTACACAAAGTGAAAAAAGTATTGTCCTCTTATATGGAGAAACATATGCACCAGTGAGACAGGGAATCCAGAAATCATTATATATGTGGTTATTTATGTGGTTAATGCACTCTTTATGAGGATGCCTAGAGTAGTATTTACAACAAACTGTACTAATGCAATAATATATATGTACGTACAAAGAGTGTAATCAGAACGATTCTTGACATCGCTCTCTAAGATTAGCATAAAAATGGATTGTAGACATAATTATAAAAGGAAATCCATAATACCCAGAAGAAAGCAGCTATAGATGCTTGCAACTTTAAAGGTAGGCAATGGTTTCTTAGTACAATACCTAAACAAAGCTACAGAAGAAAATAACAGATGAATTGCCTTTCAACACATGACCATACATCTGTTTTTCAAGCTATAGTTCCCAGGAAACTAAAAGTAAAGCCTGCAGAATCAAAGAAAACATTTGCGAGTTACATTTTGATAAAGGACTTGTATTTACAATACATCATCAATGTTACAGCTTAATAATCAAAGGAAAATAAACCAACCTACAATGAGCTACTGATATGAACATTTGCTAAGGAAGATTGCACAAAAAAAAGTTTAAAAAATTTCATGAAAGGATGTTAAACATCATTAGCTGATGGGGAAATACAAATCTAAACAAGGCAATACTCAACTTCCTAACAAGTAGAATGGAATAAATACAAACAAACACAACAACAACAACAAATCAAAACTCCCCTTATGGATGAAGGAGTAATGTGAAATAGGAGGCAGAAAGATACTGAAAGAAAGAGGGGATGGAAGACACAAAGGAAACCATGTCTTCCAGACACAGCAGAATTGATCACATATGAACTCACAGAAACTGTGACAGCATTTACAGAGCTTGCCTAGTGGCTAAGTAATGAGAGGGTAAAGCAGATGTGACACCCCATCTTCATTTTATTATTAAGAAATTCTTTATTCATTTTACATATCAACCACAGATGCCCATCTCTTCCCCCCTCCAGCTCCCCAGCCTTTCCCCCCCATCGTTCACCCCCCATTCCCTCCTCCAACAAGGTAAGGCCTCCTATGGGGAGTCAGTAGAGCCCAGTACATTCAGTTGAGGTAGATCCAAGCCCCTTCCCCTGCATCAAGGCTGTGCAAGGTGTCCCACCATAGGTAGTGGGCTCCAAAAAGCCGGCTCATGCACCAGGGATGGATCCTGATCCTACTGCCAGGGGGCCCCTTAAGCAGATCAAGCTACAGAACTGTGTCAATTATGCAGAGGGTCTAGTTCAGTCCCATGGAGGTTCCAAAGCTGTTGGTCTAAAGTTCATGAGTTCCCACTAATTTGATTAGGATGTCTCTGTTGGTTTCCCCATCATGATCTTGATGCCCCTTGCTCAAAGAATCCCTCTTCTCTCTCTTCAACTGGACTCCTGGAGCTCGGCCTGGTGCTCGGTTGTGGATTTCTGCATCTGCTTCCATCAGTTACTGGAGAAAGGCTCTATGATGAGAGTTAGAGTATTCACTGATCTGATTACTGGGGTAAGCCAGTTCAGGCACCCTCTCCACTATTGCTAGTAGTGTAAGCTGGGGTCATCCTTGTAGATTCCTGTGAACTTCCCTAGCAACAGGTTTCTTGGTATCCCCATGATGTCTCCTCCTATCAAGATACTGGGGGTGGGCTCTGGGGTTTCAAAAGTCCAAGCCAGGCACAGCACCTCTGGGTCTTTCTACTGTCTACAGATCTGGTTGTAGAACTCTCAGCTACAACGTCTACCTGTGTGCCATCATGCTTCTTGTTATGATGATAATGAACTAAACCTCTGCAATGGTAATCAAGCCCTGATTAAATGCTTTCTTTTTTAAGAGTGGTCATGTGCTATGAGCTGCAGGAATATAGTAAGAATTCGGCTGAATATAATAAAGCTATACGTGGAAGAATTAGGGAATTCTTCAGGAGGAACCCAAATCTCAAGGAGTATTTGTTATTATTTGGCTTTTAATATATCAGCTGTTTCCTGCTATGAATTTCTTGTGCACTCTCATACCTTCCCCAAGAACTTCTAACAATATATTTATCTGAAATACTTCTCAAGCATCCTAGGCCAAAACAGCAGACAGAATACGCTTTTTGGACCAACCTCTGATCTGAATTAAGGTAAACACACTTATGGAGACACCACCTGTCCTCTAGGCCTAGGAGACAGGCAGAAATTAGGTGCATAACTTTGTTTCTTGTGTAAATGAAACTCAGACCCTCCTTTCTCTCAAAGTCCAAGTGGCA
This sequence comes from Peromyscus aztecus, assembly GCA_902168405.1. Taxonomy (NCBI): domain Eukaryota; kingdom Metazoa; phylum Chordata; class Mammalia; order Rodentia; family Cricetidae; genus Peromyscus; species Peromyscus aztecus. The sequence continues at coordinate 40,671 of CABHPQ010166701.1, forward strand.
TTCCAGAACAACTGACTCAGAACCAAAGGTCTTTTTTGCATACTTTTACTGCACCAGGTGTAGTGTAGGTATGAGGCAGGTTTCCTAGCTCCAAGCAGAGTTACTCCACCCTGCCATTATATGACGGACATAGAAATAGTGGCAGTTACATTTTAGTGACCTATAGACTCTTTTACCTAACCACCTGTAGGATTGTAGTTTGAGCTTATTTATGATAGACTCATAACAATTCACCTAACCACTTATAAGAATATATTTTAAGCACATAAATTCCCTTTCTGATTTACTCCAGCCCTTACCTGACCCCAAATCCTTTATTCACTTCCTTTTGGGTTGTAAACAAAGGCCTGGCTTTTGTATGGTAACAGTTACTGCCCTTAAGATATAGGCCAGTTCCCCAGGAGGTGGAGGAGAATGAAGATGGACAGAAATGAAGATGAGGTCAGGATGGAAAGAGCTTACTTAGAACTAGAACTGTGAGAGGACAGGAGGTGAAGGGACAGAGAGGAGCTAAGCATGAGAACAGAATTGAAGCTGTGTAGATAAAATTTTATTTCAGAGGAATAAAGTCCACCAATAAAAGAGTAGGATGTACTTAGATTCATTTCCTCAGATTACCCCCACCTAGCATCTTCACTAGGACTCTGGGAGAAATCTCCTTAGGGCAGGCCCAGAGGAAATTTCAATAGTTGCGGTCATAGTGTCTCTTCACAGTAACAGAACACTGATTAAGACATCATTTACATAATCAGTAGTAGATCACTAGGCAGAAAAAAAGGATATGAGCATCTTTTATATTTACTAAGATGTATAATAATTAAATTGTCATATATTTAACTGTGAGGAATAAAAGGGAATTGTTTTAAGATTCTATAGTAGACATCTCAGTAATAACTTTACAAATGTATATATATATATATATATGTGGATTATAGATATAGACTTTAAAAGTTATGTACATATGTGTGTGTATATACGTCTGTGTGTACAAATATATATGTATATATATAAATAATCTTACTTAGTTAATTATAAAACTCATAATAATCTTAGAAATCTCAATGGCTATCTCAATACTTTTTTATCAGATTCTTTCCCTTAGAAACAATGTTAATTGGACCATGTAGTCTCTAAAACTATTAGTATGAGTAAAAAGAATGATTTCAGGAGGTTCATTTTTATATTTACTGTCTCAGAATATAACATAAATATCTCTTCAAATGTTCCATGACTCTGTAAAAGACATGTTTTCAGTCTTACCGGAAGAAAAGTTGAGGACCTACATGACACAGCAGCAAGAATCTCCTCTATTATGAAACTTCCAGAACTGACTGTTCTCTTTGTATATGGTTGTTTGTGAGATCATTTTTCCACTTTGTAGTATCCATACCCAACTGTTATTTGACTTCACAGTTCTTTGAAGCAAGCAAGGAAATGTTTCCTTTCTTGATGTCTAGACTGCTTCTGTGATGCGCTTTGCTGAGAAAAATGCACGTTAAAGTAATCTTAGTGCTGATTCTGATTTAAGGCTCAATGAGTTATCTACTGGTTCACTTGGTATTGGTATCCCACTTCAACTATGGAAGCACACTTGAGGGAAACTGCTGGATAGTGAAGGACACATGCCCTTCTGGATGTGAGCACAAAGCCATTCATAAAGGAAGTATCCCTCAGAAGTCCACTCTCAACCTAGCTAGGTTACCTCATGCTAGCTAAGACCAAGGAGATAGATCTCAATAAGGTAGGTATCTGTACAAATTAAAGGGCAGTTTTTCATTCATTCTGATGCTTAAGAAAAGAAAGAACTTTGGCCCTTGCTTTTCTTAAAGGTGTTTCTAAGTTTCATTTGTGTAGATTCTATCATTGCACTTGCAGATGTTTGGAAAGCTTTTAAGTGGAAAGCACACAGCTTGTGTTCAGTCTCAGAAATGATTTTCTTAAGGATGTAAGAGCCAGGTATTTGAAATACAATAAAAAAGGAGACAGTACATTTATACATTGGTCCCTGTGTGAGACCTAGGGTCTCTAACTTCTAAAACTCCCACTTGAATTCAACTTGTAAAATATGTCTCATGACACCTAAACAAGAAAAGTCTGTTTTTCTTTGGAGATAAGCAGTTAGCCAACATTCCTCTTGCCGGAGGAGTGAAAACCTAAGTGTGATGAGAGTAGCTGTTCCTCCGATCTGTTCCTTGAGGAGCTGTGGTTTTAGAACGTGCCCAAAGTGTGCTGTTATTTGTCTACCTGCTTTTACAAAACAAAAGACATTATTTTGTCTTTTCAAATTTTCAATGGCTTGAATATAATATACAATTCAGTCTAGTTTAATTTCCTTTTTTTAACTTTGTGAAGTGGAATTTTTGTATTAGCAGAATATGTAGATATCTCCCCAATAACCAATAGTTATTTATATGAGTCTAAACGCAGTATCAATAATAAATAATGGTTTTTCTAATTATGAATATTGTGTTATTTTGCACAGATAAAACTTTAAGTGGTAAATTCTGTTAAAATTCAATATTATGAAGCAGAACCCCCAACATACACAGATACACGGACTTACACTCATACAAACAAATCATTCTTTCTTACCCTTCCTAGAAATATAGATAGATAGAGGATGAATATGATAAGTCAGAAAATATAACAAAAGCTAATGTACCAAGCATCTAGCTTAAAAGTAAACACTTTGATATATCTTTTGTTTTATCAATACCTAAAAATATTTCTTCATGTAGTTTTCAAACAAATCCAAGATATCTTATTCCACTCTCTTGTTTACATTATTTAGATACATACATTTTTAACATACATAGTCAAATATTCACTAAATTTTGAATTGAAAACAATAGAAATCCAAAGTGAAAGTAAATGCCTAAGTATTTATGCAGAAAAAACCCTTAATATTATATTCATTTCTCTTTCTGTTTTTTATATCTGTTCTTCAGTGTTAACAGACACTGGAATGTGATTCAAAATTGGATGAATTATTAAATGTAAAAAAATAGGAAACATTTTCAGATTGCCTTTACAACATTTATCATCGTGAGATCTAAATTTAAATATGACATGCTGATTTCAATTTCCTTTCCTGTGTCATTTTTCATTTCTTAATTATTTTTAAACCAAGGGAAGTAATTGAATAAAATTAATGCAATATTAAGTTCATTATGCAAAAATGTACTTTCTCAGATTTGGAAAATGCATCATATTGCTTCAATAGATTTTCATACTATATATTTATGTAACTATACCATTATGAGCATAGTACTAATTCTTCCATAGTAGAAATAGTAGAAAAAGAAAATTAAAGAAATAAAATAATCAAATGAATGAACAATATATTGGCATTTTTAAATAATTCAAGCTTATCTTATATGTTTTCATCATATGCAACTGGATGTTTTTAAATTTTAATAATTCATAAATTATATACTTATAAAATTATAAAAGTATTTACTGCTGGTTCATGCAGAATAAGAGGGTTTCTATTGCTTGTGGGATAGTATGTAGTACAACAAAGGAAAACATTTGGAAAGACATAAAGAGAGTATTTTGAGAGCATAAACATTGATTTTCACAGTTCACATAAGTAAAATTAAAATGGTAGAAAAAGGCTTTTATGAAACTTTTCTAAAATTTTTGGTGGAATCTCATATATTACAGATTAGTCTGGGACTGCCAATATAGCCTAACCATGGATGATGTTGAATGTGTGATCTTCCTGCCGCTCTCTCCTGAGTCTTGGAATCTGATATTTCGAATAACACCAAGCCTGTTTTATATAATGCTCTGGATCAAACCCATATCCTCATTTATGCTCCCAATCACTGTTTCAACTCATGCATATACCATTATCCTCTAGTGCTTAATATGTAAAATAAGGTATGAGGTATACAGGGAGGATGAACGGTCTTCAGAATAAACACTAAGCTTGACAGAGCTAAGCGATGTTTTCATTACAGGGCTCGCCTCTCTTTAAGCAAACAGAAGATAGTATTCTGCTTTCTTAAAAGTCCAAGTGAGTCACAATTTCTTAAGCACTTCTCTGTTGCTTATGTTTGCCCCTCTATGTGACCATTGTAAGTTTCAAGCTAGGCATGCTAAGGCATGTCAATAACCCCAATACTGCAGAAAAAGAAGCAGGAGAATTGCAGATTGATTGTCACTGGCCTACACAGGGAGACACAATTTCAGAAAATTAAAGAGCGTTGGGGAGATGGCCCAGTTGGTAATAGTTTTAAGACTTCACAATTATAAGTACCCGAGATTGAGTTCTGGAGCCTACAAAAAGCTGGGTACAGCAGATTGCACTTATGTTTTCAGCACAAGCACTGATTACAAAGAGGTAAATCCCTGAAACTCACTAGCCATACAGCATAGCCAAACCAGTGAGGTTCAGATTCAGTGGAAGTAAGGTAGACAGCAATCCTTTACATTGACCTCTGGCCTCCACACATATGTATACAGGAACACACACAGAGACACACGTGTGTGTGTGTGTGTGTGTGTGTACTCACAAATTTAAAAATTGTCATTTTAAAGATGAACAAAATAATGAATTTCAAATTCTTTCTATCTTACTCCTATACTAGTCTTTCAAGGCAGATTTTTGCTCATTTTTGAAGGGCAAGCAAGTGAGGTTTTAGGAAAAAGTGTAGTAGCAGCTCCTTGAAGCAAGGAGAGGTCCCAATATGGGCGTCTCTGTTTAATTTTAGTGTGGATAAAGACAAAGAAAATCTGTGCAGTGAACAAATTATGTATCTGAAAGCATACAACAATTCTAAGATTTAATATCCAATAGTATGACACCCTATTGCATATTTGTAACTATTATTATTATAGGTATTTAAAGTAACTGGAAAAAGTGCATGGAAAGACTTGAATATACTCTATTTACTTTTCTATTGCTGTTTTAAAAACTCTACTATAAAAAAAATCTTATTTTAAAAAGGGATTAATTTGGGGTTCACTGTTCCAGAGGGTTTGAGTCCATGATAATCATGGCAGGGAACACTGTGGCATGCAGGCAGGCATGGTGATGGAACAGTTGTTAAGCCATTACACATTGATCCATAAGCTATAGCTCAAACTTGGCAGTGTTATTCGCATGGTTCTGGCTTTTGAATCCTAAAGGATAAATGAGTAAATGGGTTGTGGAGGCTTCCTTCCTCGATAAGGAAAGCCACTGGGGTGAAATGGGTGTGCAGCCATCCCTGTTTGAAGGCCCTGAGAGACCATGGTGTGAAACTGTGAAAGTGGAATATGGATTTCACTGGAGACCCTGAGATGGTGGAGATGCCAGAGTCATAAAAGAGCTGTCCATGGGGAGGAGAATCAGCCCAGAAGAGAGAATTGTGTTGGAGACAGCAAAGCAGGAAGGGGAGAGTCATCTACAACCTTGACATCCTATAGGGAGCTATAGGATTTGGAGTTTTCCCTGCTAGGTTTTTGTCTTGCTTTGGTCGTGTATTTCTTCACTGTAACCCCTTTCCTTCCGTTGGGAATAGTAATGTATCTCCTATTCCACGGTATGTTGGAAGTATGTTGTTAACTTTTTTATTTAGGTATTACTGGGGATTAAAACCAAGAGATTTCCACAAGCCTCTGAAGAGATTTGGGGTTTTAAACTGTGTTGAAACTGAAAGAATTTAGAGGTTGAACTAAATCCATTTTTGTAATATGTAATGGCCGAAAGTCTGTGCTGGTCAGTGAATGTAACGTGCTGGTTTGAATGAGAATGGTCTCTAAAAATCCATATATTTGAATACTTGGTTCCCAATTTCAGCAGGATTAGGAGGTATGTCCTGGTTAAAGGAGGTATTTCACTGGGGGCAAAGTTTGAAATTTCAAAAGACTTTTGACATTCTCTGTGTCTTTCTTCCTGCCTCCGACCTGTAAATCAAAATATATGACTCAGCTGTTCCTGCTTCCATGTCTTTTGCTCCACTATCAAGGACTCTAACACTGAAACTATAAGCCTCAACTTTCCTTTATAAGGTGCCTTAGTCATGGTGTTTTATCTCAGCAATAGAAAAGTAACTAGCACAACCACAATGCTTAAGGAATAATGCTGAGCAAACATTTGGACGTATTCAGTGTAAACACAGGATGTTTTGACTATTTTCAGACATTTGATTGATTATATAGATATAGAATGTATAAATATAGAAAACTCACTGTAACAGAAACACGCACCATGAAATGGAAAAGAACAACTAGTTTTAAATATGTTAAGGATGAGTATACAATTGTCAAAGATATATCGTAATGTTCAACAAATGTAAGAAGAATTACTGAACATTACTGATAATCATGTATGCAAATTCAATCACAATGAGATATTACTTCTTCTTGTTAGAATGGATATTATCAAAAGTTAAAAAAAAAAACAAATGCTGGTGAAGATGTGGATAAAAGGAACCATTTAAATGCTGATAGTAAGCTTGGAAACTAGCATTGCCAATATGGAAAATTTGGAGGATTCTAAAAGGATTTTAATAAAGCCACCATTATGATCTGTTAATGACTCTGTGGGATATATAGTCAAAGGAAATAAAATCAGTATACATAATAAATATCTGCACAATATTTATTGTATTCATAAAAACCAAGATATATAATCAACCTAAGTATCTATTGCAGATTAGACAATAAAGAAACTATAATGTTTTATATGCATGTATAAAAGAATTCTATTCAGTATTTAACAAGAATATCCTCTTATCCATATTATGGCAGTATTATCAGTTTGAAGGTATTGTGTTAGGTGAAACTAGGCACAAAAAGACAAGTGTCACATGATCCCAGTCACCTGTAGAATCCTCCACACACCCCCAAAATAATCTATGTTAGTAGAGAACACAGTAAGAGTTATCAAAGATTATGGACAGAGTAAGGTTTTGTTGGTCAAAATACATAAAATTTAAGTTAGATAAGTAGGATCAAAGCTCTCATGCACAATATATAGATGTGTATTAATAGTATATTCAATTCTATAAAATGTTTAAACAATTGCTTCTGAGATCTCATTGCAGAACATAGAATTGAGGAACAAATATTCATTCAAAGAAGTATTCTTAAGCATTTTGTGAATAATGTTCATAAATTCTTCAATTAAAATAAATGAAACTTCACTTGATCCCAGTGCACACCTTAAGTGGAAGCTTACCAAAGCCCCAGAGGCAGGCCAGCATCCTGAACCCTATGTAAGACTGCCCTCCCCCAGTGCCCACTTGACATAACCCCAACCACCCCTCCTCTCATCACCATGTTCAGGCCCACACATCTGGCAGGAGCCTTCTCTAAGCCCAGAGTCCAGGCCAGCATCCTCAACCCCAGGTAATACTGCCCCACCCATCTGCACTCACTCAGCATCAATCAATCCAACTGTCCCTTCTCTCCTCATCACCATATCCTGGCGCACACCTCTGGTGGAAGCACTATACCCCATCAGAGGCAAGGCCAAAATCCTGATCCTCAGAGTTCAGAAAGTATTCTGAACTGCAGAGACCAGACAAACGCCCTGAGAATCAGGCAGCAGCCCCCTCCACACACACACACCACCAGAATCCAGGCTAGTATCTGAACCCTAGAGGATCCCCAGCCAGATCAGAAGGCACACACATACATAACAAGAACTTCAGCCTCAAAATTGGGCAGCAACCACCTGCTAGACCAGAGGTCTTTCAGGTCATCAGAAGTCAGTGGGTGGAGACTCTCTACTCAACCACAAGCCTTGGGATCCAGAAGAGCAGAGAGAAAACAGAAATTAAGGAAGAAAACACCCATCCAACACAGACAAATCCAGAAATAGGCAAAAAGACTAAAACCACTGCAAATCCAGAGGCCTAAAGGTAAGTATAAGAACACAAGCAGCAACAGCCAGGGCAATATGTAACCACCAGAGTGCAGCTAACCTATTGCTGAAAGCCCTGAATATTCCAACACAGCTGAAGCACAAGAAAAAAATCCCTTAATACCAACTTTATGATGATGATAGAGGTTCTTAAAAAAGGAGATGAAAACTATCTTTAAAAAAATGAAGGAAAAGAAAACCAGAAAAATATTGGAGGAAATCAGCAAATCCCTTAAAGTGAAGAGAGCAGGCAAAAAGCACCTTGGCCTAAGTACAGCCATTTTGACTTCAGACTCTATAAAGCTGAGAACTTCCCAATGACTGACCAACCTCCTCCCTAAACCGTAGAAAGAGTCATTACACACCTTTAGTTCTCTAGGAACACTATGGCTGTTCCTAACAACAGAAGGAACAAATGAATCTGATTGGTTAGATTGAACAGCATACATTGTACATCACTTGACAATGATGGAACACACAAAGAAGTCCTTAATCTTTGATTTCTGATTGGTGAAAACTGTAAATGTCACTTGGCAACAAACGTTTCTAATTTTTATGCTTATAAACCCCACTTCTGCCCTTGCTTGGGACTTTCAGGAAAACAAGGCAGGCAGGTCCTTGTCCTGCAGCCTTGATCCATCAGTGACCCACTTATGTGGTTATTTATTAAAATCTTGAGAACCCTTAAGCATTGTGCCTATCCTTCCTTGTGGTGCATAATGGACTACATGTAACAAAAGCATGCCATGAAAGCCAAGAAAAAAAAAAAGAAAGAATTCAGGAAATGGAATATATGGGTAAGCAAACATGAACCATATATGCAAGTGTCAACAACAGAATTCGAGAGATGGAAGAGACAATGTAAGGCATTGAAGATACAATAGAAGAAATAAATTAATTGATGAAAGAAAATGTTAGAGCTAAAAACCTCCTAACACAAAACATCCAGAAAATCTGGGACACCACGAAAAGACCAAATCTATGAATACTGTAGTAGAAAAAAGAGAAGAATCACAGCACAACACTGTGGTGGTATTGTGTTCCCCAAAATATTGTGTACCTTAATAAACTTATCTGGGGTCAGAGACGGAACAGCCACAATATTAAACAGAGGTTAGGCAGTGGTAGCACACACCTTTAATCCTAGCATTCCAGAGACAGAAATCCCTCTGGATCTCTGTGAGTTCAAGGCCACATTGTAAATGGCCAGGTATGGTGACAACTCCTTTAATCCCAGAAAGCGAGCCTTTAATCCCAGGGAGTGGTAGTAGAAAGCAGAAAGGTATATAAGGCGTGAGGACCAGAAACTAGAGGCATTTGGCCTGGAGAAGCATTTGGCCTGGTTAAGCAGTCAGGCTTCTAGCAGCAGCTCAGCTGAGAGTCATTCGGATATGAGGACATAGAGGCTTCCAGTCTGAGGAAGCAAGACCAGCTGAGAAGTTTGCCAGGTGAGGTTAGCTGTGGTTTATTCTACCTCTCTGACCTTCCAGTATTCACCCCAATAACTGGCTGAGGTTTGATTTTATTAATAAGAACTTTTAAGATTCATGCTACACAACACCCCAGAAAATATATTTAACAAAATCATAAAAGAAAATTTCCCCAAACTAAAGGCCATGCCTATAAAGATACAAGAAGTTTACAGAACACCAAAAAGATTAGATCAGAAAGTCTCCACATCACATAATAATCAAAACACTAAACATACAGAACAAAGAAATAATATTAAAAGGTACCAAGTGATATCTAAAAATATACCTATCAGAATTACACCTGACTTTTCAACTGAGACTCTAAAAGCCAGAAGGGCTTGGTCAGATGTCTTGCAGATTCTGAGACCATGGATGATGCCCTTATTAATATACCCAGCAAAATTTCAATTACCATAGATGGTTAAAACATATTTCATAACAATGTCAAATTTAAACAATTTCTAACAACAAATTCAGTCCTATAGGAGATACTAGAAGGAAAACTCAAATTCAATGATGTTAACTATACCCAAATAAACACAGAAAATAGATAATCTCACAAAAACAAAAATAAAAAAAGGGGCACACACACGTAGTTGAAGTTTTCTCCAGTTCTGCCCAGCCTCATGGATCCCGTAGCTGCTTATAAAATAACCACTTAGAAGCTTATAATAATTAAAACTGCTCAGCCATTACCTCAGGCCTGCCACTGACTAGTTCTTACATTTAAACTCAGCCCACTTCTTTTAATCTATATGTTGCCATATGTTCCATGGCTTTACCTGTGTGCCATTACATACTGTTCCCTGGACAGCAGACTGGCGTCTCCAGACTCAGCTTTCCTCTTCTCAGAATTCTCCTTGTCTATTTATCCTGCCTATACTTCCTGCCTGGCTACTGGCCAAAAAGCATTTTATTTATCAACCAAATTAGAGGAACACACATTCACAGCATACAAAATGGCATTCTCATCACACACACACACACACACACACACACACACACTAGCACTATTACCAACAACAACATAATAACATGAACAAACAATCATTGGTCATTAATATCTCTCTATATGAATGAACTCAATTGACCAATAAAAAGACACAGGCTAACAGAATGGATCTGAAAACAGGATTCATCCTTCTGCTATATAAAAGAAACATACCTCAATATCAAAGACAGACATTACCTCAGAATAAATGTTGGATAAAGATTTTCCAAATCTGATGGAGTTAGCAAGCAAGTGGGTATAGCTAACCTAATATCTAAAAAAGTAGACTTCAAACAAAAACTGATCAAAAGAGATGGAAAAGGACATTTCACACTCATCAAAGGAAAAATCCACCATGATGATGTCTCAGTTCTGAACATATATCCCACAAATGGAGGGGTATCCACATCTGTAAAAGAAACATTACTAAAGCTTAAATCACACATTGAATCCAACACATTAAGTGTGGGAGACTTCAACATCCTACTCTCACCAACAGACAGGCCGTCCAGACAGAAACTAAATATAGAAATAATGGAACTAAAAGATGTTATGACTCAAATGGACCTAAAATATATCTGCAGAACATTTCACTCAAACACAAAAGACTATTCCTTCTTCTCAGCACCTCACAGAAACTTCTCCAAAATTGGACCACATACTCGGTTACACAGAAATTCTCAACAGATTAAAGAAAACTGAAATAATGCCTTGTATCCTACCAGACAGACATGAATTAAAATTGAATTTAAACAACAAAAAAACAACAGAAAGTCTACAAACTTGTGGAAACTGAGCAACTCTCTACTGAATTACAACTTGGTCAAGGACAAAATAAAGAAAAAAAAATTAAAACTTCCTAGAATTCAATGAAAACGAACCCACAACATACAAAAACTTACGGCACACAATGAAAGCAGTGTTAAGTGGACAGTTCATAGCATTAACTGCATGCAAAAATAAATTAGGTAATTCTCATACCAGTGATATAACAGCACAGCTGAAAGATCTAGAACAAAAAGAGGCAGAGACACCAAATAGGAGTAGGTGACAGGAAAAAAAAATCAAATTGAGGGTTGAAAAATCAATAAAATAGAAACAAAGAGGACAATGTAAAGAATCCCCCCCCCAACAAAAAAAAACCAAAGAGCTGGTTCTTTGAGAAAATCAACAAGATAAATCCTTATCCAAACTAACCACAAGGCAGAGAGAGAGTATCCAAATTAACAAAATCAGAAACAAAAGGGGGATATAACCACAGACAATGAGGAACTCCAGAGAATCATTAGGTCATACTTCAAAAACCTGTACTCAAAAAAACTGGAAAATCTAATAGAAACTGACAATTTTCTTGATAGGTGCAATTTACCAAAGTCAATTCAAGACCAGATAAACAATTTAAATAAACTTATAACCTGAAGGAAATAGAAGCAGTCATTAAAAGTCTTCTAACCAAAAAAAAAAAAAAAAAAAAGACAACCCAGGGCCAGATGTTTCACCATGGAATTCTACCAGACCTTCAAAAAAGAATTAATTCCAATATAATATCAATACTCTTCAAATTAATCCATAAAATAGAAACAGAAGGACCATTACCAAATATATTTTATGAGGCCACAGTCACTCTGATACACAAACCACACAAAGACTCAAAAAAAAGAGAAAGAGAGAGAGAATTACAGACCACTCTCCCTCAGAAACATAGATGATAAAATATTCAATAAATTACTCACAAATGAAATCCAAGAACATATTAAAATAATCATCCACTGCAATCAAGTGGGCTTCATCCCAGAGACGTAGAGATGGTTCAACATATGAAAATCTGTCAATGTAATCCATCTTATAAACAAACTGAAAGAAAAGGTCCACATGATCATCTCATTAGATGCTGAAAAAGCCTCTGACAAAATCCAATATGCTTCCATGATAAATGTCTTGGAGAGAACAGGGATATAAGGAACACACCTAAATAGAATAAAAGCAATATATATCAAGCTGAAAGCTAACATCATATTAAATGTAGAGAAACTCAAAGCAATTCCACTAAAAACAGGAACAAGACAAGGCTGTCCACTTTCCTCATTCCTTTTCAATATAGAAGTTGATGTACTATCTAGAGCAATAAGACAACTAAAGGAAATCAGGGGGATACAAATTGGAAAGGAAGAAGTCTAAGTATCATTATTCACAGGTGATATGAAGTATCATAGTCAACCCCAAAAATTCTACCAAGAACTACTACAGTTGAAAAACACCTTTAGTCAAGTGGCTGAATATAAGATTACCTAAAAAAATCACTAGCCCTCCTATATACAAATTTTAAACAGGCTGAGAAAGATACTGGGAAAACAATACTTCTCACAATAGCCACAAATAATATAAAATATCTTATTGTAACTCTAACCATGCAAATGAAATACCTGTATAACAAAAACTTTAAATATTGGAAGAAAGAAGTTGGAGAAGATATCACAAGATGCAAAGATCTCCCATGCTCATGGTTAGGTGAGATTAACATAGTAAAAATGGCCATTTTACCATAAACAGTCTACAGATTAGACACAATACCCATTAAAATTCCAACACAGTTATTTCTAGACCTTGAAAGAGCAATACTCAGCTTCATATGGAAAAACAAAACCGCTGGATAGCTAAAACAGTCCTGTACAATGAAAAAACTTCCAGAAGTATTGTCATCCTTGATTTCCAGCTCTACTACAGAGCTTGTATAGTAATAAATCTACATAGTATTGGCATAAAAACAGACAGGTGGATCAATGGAATCCAATCAAGGACACAAAAGTAAATCCACACACCTATGGCCACTTGATTTTTCACATAAATCAAAATTATACAATGGAAAAAAGAAAGTATATTCAACAAATGGTGCTAGCATAACTAGATCTCAGCATGTAGAAGAATGCAAATAGATTCACATCTATCACCTTGCACAAAACACAAGTCCACATAAATCAAGATACACTGAACTTGACAGAAGAGAAGGTAGGGAATAGTCTTGAACACATCGGCAGAAGAAACAACTTCCTGAACAGAACACCAATAGTGCAGGTACTAAAATGGACAATTAATAAATGAGACCTCATAAGACTGAACCGCTTCTGTAAAGCAAAGGACACCATCAATACGACAAACAGGCAGCCTACAAAATGGGAAAAGGTCTTCACTAACCCCATCTGACAGAAGGCTGATTTCCAAACTATATAAATAACTCAATGAAACCAGACATCAAAAAAATCCAATTAAAAATGTGGTACAGATCTAAACAGAGAATTCTCAACAGAAGAATCTCAAATATCTGAGAAACACTTAAAGAAATGCTCAATGTCCTTAGCCATCAGGGAAATGCAAATCAAAATGACTCTGCTATTCCACCTTACACCTGACAGAATGCCTAAGATCAGAAACACAAGTGATAACTCATGTTGGAGAGGATGTGGAGCAAAGGAAACCCCCCTCCACTGCTGGTGGAAGTGCAAACTTGTAGAGCCACGTTGAAAATTAATGTGGTTGTTTTTCTGAAAACTGGTAATCGATCTACCTCAAGACCCAGCTATACCACTCTTGGTCATATACTAAAAGATGCTCAGTCACACGACAAGGAAATTTGCTCAACTATGTTCAAAGCAGCTTTATTCATAATAGCCAGAAACTGGAAAAAACCTACATATCCTCAACTGAAGAATGATAAAGGAAATGTGGTACATTTATAGATGGAGTATTACTCAACTGTTAAAAAATGACATGAAATTTGCAGGCAAATGGAAATCATCCTGAATGAGGTAACACAGACTACAAGGGGCAGGCATCATATGTACACACTTGTAAGTAGATATTAACTGTAAAGTAGAGGATGGATATGCTGCAGTCCATAGACCCAGAGAGGCTGGGTAACAAGGAGGGCCCAAGGGGGACACTGGGATCTCCCAGGGAAGGGGAAATAGAATAGATTTTGTGAATGGACTGGGGTGGATGGGGAGGGGAACATGAGGAGATAGGTCGGGGGAAGCACTTAAAGAGCTGACTGGAAAAAGGGGGGCATTTCAAGTCAGCTAAAAACCCGTTGTCAGGGAAACTCCCAGTAATCTACAAGGATTACCTCAGCTAAGACCCCTAGCAATTGCATATGTGTAGCCTGAACTGGTCATCTCCTGTGACCAGGTAGGTCTTCCAGTGGAGGGACTGAGACAATAACACAGCCACACAACCTTTGACCTACCATCTGTCTTGCCTATGGGATGTGCTGGAAAGGCTGGTAAGGATCAAGGGTGGCACAGAGATTGTGGGAGTGGCCATCCAATGACTATACCAACCTGAGACCCATAGTGTGAGAGTGAGCCCACTCCTGGCACTGCCTGCTAGGACCAAGAGGCTGGATGGCCCAGAGAAGTAGGAGAGAACCAAACAGAAGTAGAGGGAAAAAAATGTCTATGTAATGATGCCTAAGGATCTTCCACACTCATAGCTGTGTGCCTAGCTCAATAGTCCTCAGAGAGGCTTCATCCAGCAACTGGTAGAAACAGATGGAGAGACCCACAGTCTAACATTAGGCTGAACTGAGGAAATTCTGCTGAAGAGAGGGTACACGGATTGTAGGAGCCAGAGAGGTCAAGGACATCACAAGAAAATGCATAGAGTCAACTGACCTAGGCTCATAGGAGCTCACAGATACCAGCGAGCCTGCATAAAACCAACCTAGGCCCTCTGCATATATGTGACAGTTGTGTATCTTGCTTTTCTTCTGGGACTCCTAACAGTGGAAGCAGGGGCTATCTCTGACTCTTTGCTGCCTTTTGGGACTCCACTCCTCATACTGAGTTGTCCTGCCCAGCCTTAAGACAAGGTGAGGATCTTAGTCTTACTACAACTTGATGTGTCATGTTTGGTTGATCTCCATGAGAAGGCTGCTCTTTTCGGAGCAGAAGTAGGGGAGGAGTGGGTAGGGGAGAGAGGAGGAAAAGGAGGGGTGGGGGAAGGAACGGTAACGAGAGAGGAAGTTGGGGAATTTGTGGTCAGAATTTCAAATCAGTAACTAAATAAATAACATAAAAATACAACTTTAAATGAAAATCTAAAAGGCACAGATTAAACAGACTAGGATAGAACAAAATGTTGCAGAAGAGAATTGCACAGCTCAGTCCACTCTCACATCATTAGCTCCCTCTGTTAAAGACAAAGAACAAAGGAAACCCTAACAAAGATTTCAGCTACTTCTCCTTATCTTAATTATCACTGAACATTTCATTTTGAGAAATTATGTATCTGTTCTACCACAGACTGATATAAAATGCAGACTCTTACTGAAGAAATGTTAAATGATTACTAACAGGTTTTCATTTATTCTTACTTTTAAGTTTAAAAGGTCTTAATATCATATTCAGTCAGAGCTATTGTGAATCCTATGTCTAGACATCTAACCAGAAGTGAATACCAGATAAAGCTGTAACACAGGACTGATGTTTTCTAGATATTGTAAAGCAACATTAACAAACATACAAATCTGTTTTCAATTAGCTTTTAATTTTTATCAACCTCTTAAGTAATTGATGGTTATAGTAAAAATCATACACTACAGACAGCATTTCAAAACCATGAGTTGTCAAAACACTTCACAGTCCAGATCTACATGCAACACCAAAGTATGATGAATTGTGATATTTTCAGAAAGTTATCAACAAAAAAATTAGCTTTCTGATTTTTAATCCAC